>ONZH01026283.1:0-16440 GCA_900303285.1 Rhinella marina | reverse complement strand
TTCACCGGAATTCAAATCCTCCTCCAGGGGAAAGCAGCTAAAGAATAATATTCCTTATGTATCCGATTCCTCTCATCTACTCCTCCTCCTCCTTCTCTTCATTGCCAAACGCTGACCCAAAAGGGAATTTTTTAGAGGGCCAACTGGCACTCTTTTAAGACAATGTTTCCGGAGGGCCTCTCTCCAAACAATTTTTCAGGAGCGTCAACTAAAGACAACCTAAAACAATTTTCAGTATCGTCAACCACAGACACACAAAAAATTTTTTTTTCGGAGTGTCGACTTCAGACACTCCAAAAAATTTTTTTTTGGGAGGCTCACCTACAGCCATTTGACTGCAATCTCAGTCGAACAAAGGCATTGGTGGTGTCACAGCCATGCTGTGTCAGGCTAAATTTTTGGTGGTTCACCTGCTACCTCAGTCTAACTCGATCACTCTGTTGTCACCGCTGCCATACAGGGTCACGCTAAATTTTAATGTGCTTCGCCTGCTCCCGCAGTGTAACTTGGTCACTCTGTAGTCACAGCCATACAGGGCCACGATAAATTTTTATGTGCTTCGCCTGCTCCTGCAGTATAACTCGGTCACTCTGTAGTCAAAGCCATACAGGGTCACGCTAAATTTTTATGTGCTTCGCCTGCTCCCGCAGTGTAGCTCGGTCACTCTTTTGTCACAGCCATACAGGGCCACAATAAATTTTTATGTGCTTCGCCTGCTCCTGCAGTGTAACTCGGTCACTCTGTAGTCACAGCCATACAGGGACACGATAAATTTTTATGTGCTTTGCCTGCTCCTGCACTGTAACTCGGTTACTCTGTAGTCACAGCCATACAGGACCACGATAAATTTTTATGTGCTTCGCCTGCTCCTGCACTGTAACTCGGTTACTCTGTAGTCACAGCCATACAGGACCACAATAAATTTTTATGTGCTTCGCCTGCTCCTGCACTGTAACTCGGTCACTCTGTTGTCACAGCCATTCTGGGCCACGATAAATTTTTATGTGTTTCGCCTGCTCCTGCACTGTAACTCGGTCACTCTGTAGTCACAGCCATACAGGGTCACGCTAAATTTTATGTGCTTCGCCTGCTCCTGCAGTGTAACTCGGTCACTCTGTAGTCACAGCCATACAGGGCCACGATAAATTTTTATGTGCTTTGCCTGCTCCTTCACTATAGCTCGGTCACTCTGTTGTCACAGCCATACAGGGCCACGATAAATTTTTATGTGCTTCGCCTGCTCCTGCACTGTAACTCGGTCACTCTGTTGTCACAGCCATACAGGGTATCGATAAATTTTTATGTGCTTCGCCTGCTCCTGCAGTGTAACTCGGTCACTCTGTAGTCACAGCCATACAGGGCCACGATAAATTTTTATGTGCTTCGCCTGCTCCTGCACTGTAATTCGGTCACTCTGTAGTCACAGCCATACAGGGCCACGATAAATTTTTATATGCTTCACCTGCTCCTGCACTGTAACTCGGTCACTCTGTAGTCACAGCCATACAGGGCCACTATAAATTTTTATGTGCTTCGCCTGCTCCTGCACTGTAACTCGGTCACTCTGTAGTCATAGCCATATAGGGCCACGATAAATTTTTATGTGCTTTGCCTGCTCCTGCAGTGTAACACGGTCACTCTGTAGTCAAAGCCATACAGGGCCACGCTAAATTTTTATGGTCTGGGTGAGCACAATTGCCTTGAGGGTCACCACCAGGCTGTTGCCCGAGAATTTGGGGTAATGGTGGGATTAGGCAGCCTCAGAGGCATCCATGCATGCTGCCCCTGCTGTTTCCTGTCCATTTCCGTGGTGTTTCCATCATTTTCTGAGGTTTCCAGGTTTTCACCCAGCCTTCCCTAGGCAGAGCCTTGGTTCCCTGCAAAAAATGCTCGAGTCTCCCATTGACTTTAATGGGGTTCATTATTCGAAACGAGCACCCGAGCATCGGGAAAAATTCGACTCGAATAACGAGCACCCGAGCATTTTAGTGCTCGCTCATCTCTAGATATAAACTTTTATTAGGGGTCAAATGTGGAAGAAAAAAATATATCTAAAAAAAGTCAGTTTATCCCAGAATTCAAACCTGGGATAAAACTCAAACACTCAAACACTCTTGGCATTCTCTTGATGAGCTTCAAGGGGTAGTCACCTGAAATGGTATTCCAACAGTCTTGAAGGAGTTCCCAGAGATGCGTAGCACTTGTTGGCCCTTTTGCCTTCACTCTGCGGTCCAGCTCACCCCAAACCATCTCGATTGGGTTCAGGTCTGGTGACTGTGGAGGCCAGGTCATCTGGCGTAGCACCCCATCACTCTCCTTCTTTGTCAAATAGCCCTTACACAGCCTGGAGGTGTGTTTGCAGTCATTGTCCTGTTGATAAATAAATGATGGTCCAACTAAACTCAAACCGGATGGAATAGCATGACGCTGCAAGATGCTGTGGTAGCCATGCTGGTTCAGTATGCCTTCAGTTTTGAATAAATCCCCAACAGTGTCACCAGCAAAGCACCCCCACACTATCACACCTCCTCCTTCATGCTTCACGGTGGGAACCAGGCATGTAGAGTCCATACGTTCACCTTTTCTGCGTCGCAGCATTTGGACTCATCAGACCAAAGCACAGATTTCCACTGGTCTAATGTCCATTCCTTGTGTTCTTTAGCCCAAACAAGTCTCTTCTGCTTGTTGCCTGTCCTTAGCAGTGGTTTCCTAGCAGCTATTTTACCATGAAGGTCTGCTGCACACAGTCTCCTCTTAACAATTGTTGTAGAGATGTGTCTGCTGCTAGAACTCTGTGTGGCATTGACCTGGTCTCTAATCTGAGCTGCTGTTAACCTGCGATTTCTGAGGCTGGTGACTCGGATAAACTTATCCTCCACAGCAGAGCTGACTTTTGGTCATCCTTTCCTGGGGCGGTCCTCATGTCATCCAGTTTCTTTGTAGCGCTTCATTGTTTTTGAGACTGCACTTGAGGACACTTTCAAAGTTTTCCCAATTTTTCTGACTGACTGAACTTCATTTCTTAAAGTAATGATGGCCACTCGTTTTTCTTTACTTAGCTGCTTTTTTCTTGCCATAATACAAATTCTAACAGTCTATTCAGTAGGACTATCAGCTGTGTATCCACCTGAGTTCTGCCCAACACAACTCATGGTCCCAACCCCATTTATAAGGCAAGAAATCCCACTTATTAAACCTGACAGGACACACCTGTGAAGTGAAAACCATTTCAGGGGATTACCTCTTGAAGCTCATCAAGGGAATGCCAAGAGTGTGCAAAGCAGTAATCAAAGCAAAAGGTGGCTACTTTGAAGAACCTAGAATATAAGACATATTTTCAGTTGTTTCACACTTTTTTGTTAAGTATATAATTCCACATGTGTTAATTCATAGTTTTGATGCCTTCAGTGTGAATCTACAATTTTCATAGTCATGAAAATACAGAAAACTCTTTGAATGAGAAGGTGTGTCCAAACTTTTGGTCTGTACAGTATATATATATATATATATATATATATATATATATATATATATACAGTGGAGGAAATAAGTATTATTTTTCCTTGGCTGTATGTTTTGGGTTGTTGTCGTGCTGAAAGACCCATCCACGACCCATTTTCAGTGCCCTGGTGGAGGCGAGGAGGTTGTCACCCAGGATTTTGCGATACATGGCCCCGTTCATCTTCTCATCAATGCGGTGAAGTTGGCCTGTGCCCTTAGAAGAAAAACACCCCCAAAACATAATACTTCCACCACCATGCTTGACGGTGGGGATGGTATTCTTAGGGTCATATTCTGTATTTTTCTTCCTTCAAACACGTCGAGTTGAGTTGAGGCCAAAGAGTTCAATTTTGGTCTCATCTGACCACAGCACCTTCTCCCAGTCTCTCTCGGAGTCATTAATATGTTCATTGGCAAACTTGAGGCGGGCCTGGACGTGAGCCTTCTTGAGCAGAGGAACCTTGCGTGCACTGCAGGATTTTAAACCATTATGTCTCAGTGTATTACCAATGGTTTTTTTGGAGACTGTGGTCCCAGCTGCCTTGAGATCATTACTCAGCTCCTCCCGTGTAGTTCTTGGCTGATTTTTAGCCTTTCTCATGATCAATGAGACTCCACGAGGTGATATCTTGCATGGAGCTCAAGGCCTGGCAGTAATGACAGTAATGTTGTACTTCTTCCACTTCCGAATAATTGCACCAACAGTTGTCACCTTCTCATCCAGCTTCTTACTTATGGCTTTGTAGCCCATTCCAGCCTTGTGTAGGTCAACAATTTTGTCCCTGACATCTTTAGACAGCTCTTTAGTCTTTCCCATGGTGGAGATGTTGGAGTGTCACTGAGACTGTTGGCAGGTGGCCTTTTAGGCTCCATTCACACGTCCTGTTTTTCTTTCCTGATTCGATCCTGATTTTTTCAGGACCCATTGAAATGAATGGATCCAGATCAGGATCGAATCAGGAAAGAAAAACAGGACGTGTGAATGGAGCCTTATACAGGTGACAATTTGGGACAGGTGTCTCTCATCCAGGTAATGACTTCACTGTGATTAGGGTGTGTCAGTGGTCTGTGGGAGCCAACATTAGTCATGGTTTTACTAGGGGATCAAATACTCATTTCCCTCAAAGAAAAGCAAATTATTTTTTATTTCTCATTTCATGTAATTTTCTCTGTTTTTCTTTTGATATTCTATGTGGCCCTGTTAAAATAAAGCTGGCATAAAATTATGAGACGTTTCATTTATTTTTTAGTATTAAAACTGTTGAAGTCAGTGGGGGATCAAATACTTATTTCCTCCACTATATATATATATATATATATATATATATACATATATATATTAGAGATGAACAAATTCTTCAAAAATCCTCTTCTGCGAATAATTGACAAATTTATAACAAGATTCGTTCTTAATATGAATTTATTCGGTCGAAGTTGCGTTAAAAATAATCATTTTTCAGTGAACTTTCCTGCACAAATTACAAAAATACAGTCTAACCATTTTTAAAAGTACGCTACTGAACTGAATACATAAACATTAGCGTACGAATCCTTAGCGCACTATTGTCTCGCGATTGCGTCATACACACGCACGACGCAAACATACAGTCTTCAAAGGCAGTCCATATGAGCTAGAAAAGTATCTGGCTAATGCATAATGCGGCAGTGCGGCTGCCAGAAGGCCATATGAGGGCCATTAAAAGGGTGTATCTCACCCAGAGAAAGGCTGGTAATGAGGTAATTATCAGCCAGCTGAGGAGCTCAGGTAAAGGTGGGCTGGGCTCCTCAATCATGGCTCCCAGTCCTAGGAAAGAGCAGGCTGCGAGAAGGCCTGTGGGACCCTCTAACCCTGTGTAGGGTAAGCACTGTGTTGTGTTTTGGGGAGCTGGGTGGTAGACCTAGATCCTAATAGAGAGGGAGAAATATTGTGTAGTCAGTGGCCAGATGGCTGAGGATTTGAGTTTATGATTTGTTTGGACTGCTGTAAAAGTGACAATAAAACTGGTTGTGAACAGTTTGCACCCAAATCTGCAGTGTTGAAGTGGCTTCTTGAGGTGTGCCAACCGTCTAAGGTGAGAACACGGCGATCCTGGAGAGCTAAGTGACCCCTGAGTTGTCACATATGGTGGAGGTATGCTATGGCATGAAAATGGCACACGAAGCTGGGTGCTGCAGGGCTTGAAGGGCCAGAAGCCTATTGTGGAAAAGCTCTGTTTGCAAGAAATTGCTGTGTGGAGCTTAAAGGGCCAGAAGTCCAATTTAAAGAGAGTGTGATCTCTACTGATGAGACTGTGATGTCTGCGGTACAAAAGAAATGTAAATGCTGAGTTTGTCTCTAGAGCGAGAGAGACAGACACCTGGAGACTGTGGTCTCTGATTAAAGTGGACTTGTTTGCTGAAAAGTCTGTTGCCATGGGTCTCATGGAGGAATACGCCAGGCGGTTGTGGCAGATAAAGCAGCAGGAAAACATTGGCACACTGATTGGTTATACCCAAAGTGAAATGGTACGGTTTGATGCAGAGCGAGAGGCTTTGGAGGCGCAACTGCAGTTGGCCCTGGAGAGAAAGTCTTCAACGCTGAGTGGACACTTTGTAAAGGTCCAAGGTGTCTGTGATATACCTGGAGTTCCAAAGGATAAGGTGATGTGTGCTGTTGAAAAGGGCAACCAACGGGAGCAAAGTGAGATGGAGAGAGGTTCGGCTCTCAGGAGTTCATATGTTCTCTTTCAATGTGTACAGAGTCCTAGAGAGGATGTGCAGGTGTCAAGCAACAGAGAGAGTGTTGTTGGAGATGCCGTCAAGTGGGAAAAGTGTGCACCTGATTGTCCTTTGGTCAGGAAGCCAAAGGAATTGCAGAGGAAGACATGCAAGTTGTTGGTGGGTGGAATCCCACTATGGGTCGAGCTGGATTGTCGCCAAATAGTGTCACGGGTACTTCCAGAGGTACTGATGTTCCTTAAGATGGGTCCAGAGACTGGTAAGACTGTATTTCTTACTTTTGTGACTGATTATGGAACTATACAACATGAACTGCTAAAGTGTGCTGAGCTTAAAGTGGAGTTCATACTGGGCAGAGACTTCCCATATTTCTGGCAGTTGTGGGAGGGAGACAAAGCCCCAGACCAGGCTGAGTGTGCTGCTCGACTACCAAAAAGGGAAAAGCCAGACGACTCTCAGCCAAAAGTCCATGAGGTGATGGAGGGTGGAGTCTCGCTATCGGACTGTCTGAATTGTGACCAGACAAATTTGCAACCAGAGAGGTTGCTGGGAAAGAGTCCTGAGCATTGGTGAGACCATGCTGGTTTCTGTGGAGACTGTGCAACGTGGACTTACAGTAAAAAGTCTATTGGTCTCATGGGCAACAATGGGTTAAATGAAAAGGTGTCTGATGAAAAATACGAACAACTGTTATGTGGAAACAATAATGGGGTGCTACATACTATGTCTAACCTTCCTTTTTTCAGGAGATGAGCGCAAAACCTGGTCAGGCAAAAGCAGTGTGTGAACTGGCAGGTAAACCAGTTGAGATGTATCCCTCACAGGTGTCTGCAGGAGAGAAATTCACTGCTTTTCCTGAATTGTTAGTTACAAGAGGTAACTTTGGGATAGCTAAACTCAGGGATCCAATGCTAACCCGTGTAAGAGGCAGTAGGATAGTAAAACCTTAGGTTGACAAAACTGTTGCAAAATTTGAAGCAGATGTGGTTACTGAGGAAATGTCAAATGTGGGGATTAGCTCAAGTGTGCCCCTAGAGGTCAGGGCTGATAATGACAAAAGTGTTATATGTGATGCATGTACTGTGACTGATGGCAGATCAGAGAGTGATGCTGCCATGTCAGTTACTGTGAAACTAAGGTGGTTGCTAGTGGCAACCAAGAGTTGGTTGTACCTGATGAGATGAGTGTCAAGTCGGTGAGCTTGATCGGTGAAGAGAAAATATCTGGTAGTTATGTATATGCTGAAAGGATGTATAGAACCAGTGGTGGATCATGGAAGAACCTCCTTGGATGCCGCGGATAAAGTGACTGTGTTTGCAGCAGGAGTCAATGCTGAAAAGTGCCTGGATTCTCTCGTGAATAATGATGAAGAGGTGTGTGATGCTGAACCCTATATGTCGGCTGGTGTCCTATATACTGACACCTCAGAGCCAGTGGAGTCAAGCAGTGAGATGCTGCAGGATATGGAGGATCATACTGAAGGTGAATGAAACTAAAGATGATATATTTGAGTGCCAATAAGGTCTGCACGCTGATGGATGTGGTGTTTGCTGGTAATGAGCCAAAGATATTTGTCGACAATTCCTTACAGGTGTCAGTTGTTGGTAGTAACTAGAGATGAGCGAAGCGAAGCTGACGAAGTGGAATTCGTTACGAATTTCATGGAAAATTCGTTTCGCAACAAATGCCCACAATGCGATCACATGCAGACATGTAGCCAATCAGCAGCCAGCCAGGTCCTGTGATGTCACAGCCCTATAAATAGCTCTGCAGCGCTGGAAAGCGACATTTGCTATTCATGTTAGACCAGAGACGGACGTCAGGAGAGATAGGGCAAGTGATAGGAAAACGTTTCAAAATACAAGAAAAGAGATCAGGGATAGATAACCTGAATTGCAGGGATAGGACAGGGACGATTTGTGGACAGAAAATCAGGCAGTGAATCGCTATCCATATAAACTGCAGCAGCAGTGAGTGGGCATAGGGGTTAGCCTCTTGTACAGCACTGCACTGTCTTCTGAAGGCTGTTTTGGGGTGCTTTATTCAAAGAAGCACCATTAGTGTCACATTTTTGCAGTGCAGTGCAGTGAAAGAGGGTCAGAGCGTTGTTTAGGGGTACATTTAAAAAAACAAACAAATAAAAATAATAAATAAAAAAAATATAAAAAAATAGTGTAACTGAGTTTGTGGGGTTGTCAGTGTTACTTTTAAATAAGTATTTTAGGCCTGATTCGCCATCCAAGCAGAAAAGCGTGATATTGCTGTAAGGTAGTCAGTGAATATCATTTAAAAAAATATATATATATCTCAGTTTGTGGGGTGGTTAGTTTCAAATAAGTATTTTAGGCCTCATTCGCCATCCAAGCAGAAAAGCGTGATATTGCTGTAAGGTAGTCAGTGAATATCATTAAAAAAAAAATAGTGAATCTGAGTTTGTGGGGTTGTCAGTGTTACTTTTAAATAAGTATTTTAGGCCGCATTCGCCATCCAAGCAGAAAAGCGTGATATTGCTGTAGGGTAGGCAGTGAATATCATTTAAAAAATAGTGAATCTGAGTTTGTGGGGTTGTCAGTGTTACTTTTAAATAAGTATTTTAGGCCGCATTCGCCATCCAAGCAGAAAAGCGTGATATTGCTGTAGGGTAGGCAGTGAATATCATTTAAAAAAATAGTGAATCTGAGTTTGTGGGGTTGTTAGTGTTACTTCTAAATAAGTTTGTGGCCTCTTTTGCCATAGAAAAAGAAAATTGTCATATAAAGTAGTGTGTAGTTCTGTGCAGTAACCCATTGTACTGCAGTTCAGCAACCCATTGTTAACCCACTCTGTGGGTGACGGTATTTCTCAAATAAATAGTTAAGTCGTTGTGCGAGGCAGTGAGCAAAGTACATTTTTGGGTGGATTTTTTAAAAAATTTGTAATCAATCAGTATGTCAGACAGAGCGGTGACAGGCCCTTCACAGGGGAGAGGCAGTGGCACAAATGTTTCTGGAATAGGCACAGGTCGCAGCAGAGAAAGGGGACGTGACATTAGGGGTCACTTGGCGAGGCCAGAGCTACCGGTGTCAACTAGTGGTCGTGTATTGACCACCAACCCAGCGGTTCTTGAATGGTTGACTCGGTCATCCACTTCCTCCCAGATGACATCGGACACCCCCAGCCAAGAGTCAGTGTGTTCGTCAGATACAACCCTTAGTTGGCATGGGCCTGGAGCACCTCCACTGCCCTCACCTGTCCTCAACCTGCCTCTGTCCTTTTCGGTTCCTTCAGCCAGAGAAGTACTATATGCTGTGGGCTCTGTGCCACTAGCGCGGACGAACTACTTGAGGACAGTTAGCAGCTACTGGGAAGCCAAGAGGTGGGGCAGAAATCCGCTCCTTCCAGTATGCAGTCAAGTACTCATGAGGAGAGTGTAGTGGGAGGTCGATGTTGAGAGCCATCAGGCTTTGTACACAGAGACAGTTGAGGAGGACATTAGCGACATGCAAACTGTAGTTGATGATGATGTAGCCGATCGCACTTGGGAGCCGGGTGAAGCAAGGGCTTCATCATCATTATCGTCATCTGCAGACGAGACTGACAGCTTGCGCGTGAGGCAGCGGTGCAGCCAGCAAGTCGGTAATGTGGGTGGGAGTCAGCGTAGTGGCAGCAGTGCGACGTCGGGAGCCAAACGGGCATGGGGTAGACTGCACTCTTCGCAGGTGCTTTCCGGCCTTGAATAGAGCGGTGCAGCGGCTCAGCCAGGCAGCGGAGGTACTACTCCGTCAGTGCGGAGTGTTGGTGGTAAAATCGCTTACTCGGCGGGATGGAAGTTTTTTGTTAAGACACCTGAGGAGGTGAACATGGCTATATGTAGAATCTGTGGTCAGAAAGTGAAGCGTGGCCAGGGTGCTAATGTTGGCACCACGGCCCTGCGCCAACATATGCAGCGTCACCACAAAGTGGCCTGGGAGAACCGTGGCTCAGATGTGGCGGTCCAGTCGGCAGCAGCAACAGCAGCAGCATCACCCAGTGGTACGCATCCCATTTCAGGCAGTCAAGGCTCCAGCACCTCTGCCGAAGGGAGCTGTCTCATCATCTACCGCTCCAGATGCTCCTCCTCCTCTTATTCATCGCCACTCATTATGGCAGCAGTCGTTCACCGAGGCGATTGCAAAGAGACAGCAGCAGTGCTCGTCCAGCCATCCTACAGCGCAAAAGCTGACCATGCTCCTGTCCAAGTTGCTCGTGCTACAGTCCCTTCCTTTTCAACTGGTGGACTCTGCACCGTTCAGAGAAATGATGGCTTGTGCCGAGCCGAGGTGGAGAGTGCCAAGCCGTCATTTCTTTGCCAAAAAGTCAGTCCCAGCCCTGCACAAATATGTAGAAGAGAAGGTAGCCCAGTCCTTGAGCCTGTTGGTGTCTGCCAAAGTGCACGGCAGCACCGACGTGTGGAGTTGCAACTACGGTCAGGGACAGTACATGTCCTTTATGGTCCACTGGGTCAATGTGCTTCCTGCCCAGCCACACGAGCAACTTGAACAGGTGACGCCACTTTCTCCTCCTCGTTGTCAAACTGCTGATCCTGCGCTAATGTCCGGCTCCTTCTCCACCACCTCAGCCTCCACTGCAGGGCCAAGTCATAGCACTCCTCCAGCGTACCACATGTGCAGGGCACGGTGGTGTCACACAGTTCTACGCCTGGTTTGCCTGGGCGAACAAAGTCACACAGGGGAGGAACTGCTCCGCGTCATGCAAGAAGAAATCGATTGCTGGCTTTCTCCGCGACAACTAAAAATTGGAACCATGGTGACAGACAACGGAAAGAACATGGTGTCCGTGCTGCTCCAAGGAGGGCTGAGCCATGCGCCCTGCATGGCGCACGTATTTAATCTAGTTGTCAAACGTTTCCTCAAGTCTTATACCCAACTGCAAAACATTCTAAAAATGGCCAGAAAACTTTGCATGCACTTTAGCCATTCCTACAGCGCCAAGCACACCCTCCTTGAGCTGCAGCGGCAGAATGGCGCCCCCAACATAGGCTGATATGTGGTGTTTCCACCCATTGGAATTCTACCCTCCATATGTTGGACCGACTGTACGAACAGAGAAAGGCCATAAACGATTTCTTAATGATCCAAGCGGACAGGAGTAATCCCCTGTGTAATTTTTATGTCAGACAGTGGCAGCTCATGCGTGACACCTGCCGCTTGCTCAGGCCCTTTAAGGAGGCCACGTTATTTGTCAGTCGTCAGGACTACGGTATGAGCAATGTCATTCCACTGCTTCATGTCCTGGAACAGATGCTGCAAAATCTTTCTGGTCAGGGGACTGCAGACGTGGAGACTGCATCTCACGGCCACATGAGTCTGGTGGGGTCTGATCTGGAGGAGGAGGAGGACATTGGAGCACATGCATTTAGTGGTTTTTCTACCAAGGTGACAGAAGAGGAGGAGCAGGAGAAGCCAGAGGAGGTAGAGGGAGATGCGGAAGATGAGGCAGATGACCCAGAGACACCATGGCAGTATACAGTGGAGTTGGAGGCAGGGAGTCCCTCCGAGTCACTTGTGCAAATGGCCCGATGCATGCTCACTTGCTTACATAGTGACAGCAGAATAGTCACCATCCGGCAGAGGGATGACTTCTGGCTCTCCACCCTCTTGGACCCTCACTACCAGTCTAAAAGGGGGGCCTTTTTTTCACCTGCTGAGACGGAGGACAAACTGAAGTACTATAGAGACATCCTATGTAGTCAGTTGGCTGCTGCCTATCTGCGTCGTCGTCCATCCTCTCGCAGGTCTGACCGGGGGGCCTCTCAGTGCTCACGTACCACTGCTACAGCTGCTGTGGGGGGGTTGGGGGGCATAGAAGCAGTACCAGCTCTCTCAGCAACTAGAGTCTGGAGTCGCTGATGAGCAGCTTTCTTCACCCGCCAAGTGCGGAAAGTACTCACCAGCAGCAGCGGCAGCAGCAGCAGGTAGATCAGGAGCAGACCCTGAACCAGCAGGTGGTGGCCTACTTGGACAGCACCCTGCCACCCCACATTGAAGATCCGCTGGACTACTGGGAAGCCAAACTGGATTTGTGGCCGCAACTGGCCGAGTTTGCACTGGAGAAGCTGTCCTGCCCGGCTAGTAGTGTGGCATCAGAGCGGGTGTTTAGTGCAGCGGGGGCCATAGTTACCCCAAGGAGAACTCGCCTGTCCTTCCAAAATGTGGAAAGACTCATCTTTGTCAAGATGAATCAGGCGTGGATCAGCCAGGATTTCCACCCACCAACGCCTGATGCATCAGATTAGATCAGCCATGATGCGTCACCCAAACCTTGACAAATGAGACTGTATTCTTCAGGCTACCTGCCTCAGCCACTGTTATGATGCTGCCACCCACCTGATGCCATCTACCATCTGCTCCTTCTACCACCCAGCATCTTTACCAGTGACTTTACCACCAACCTCTCCACTCTGTCACTGACCCAAGATGTAGCCTTCTGATGATGCTGCCACCTCAACAATCAGGTCTCCTCATGCTGCTGTCACCTCCAGGCTATGTCACCATGCCACTCTGTGCCCTGATGCTGCTGCCTCCGCCGCCTCCACACGCTGTGTCCCAGCTGCCGCTACCTCCAAACTATGTAATTGTGCCACTCTGTGGCCAGATGCTGCTGCGTCCACAGCCTCAACACGCTGTCTCCCAGCTGCCGCTCCGTCCAAACTATGTAATTGTGCCACTCTGTGGCCTGATGCGTCTGCCGCCTCCACACGCTGTGTCCCAGCTGCCGCTACCTCCAAACTATGTAATTGTGCCACTCTGTGGCCTGATACTGCTGCGTCCCAGCTGCCGCCTCCACACGCTCTCTCCCAGCTTCCGCTCCGTCCAAACTATGTAATTGTGCCACTTTGTGGCCTGATGCTGCTGCGTCTGCCGCCTCCACACGCTGTGTCCCAGCTGCCGCTACCTCCAAACTATGTAATTGTGCCACTCTGTGGCCTGATACTGCTGCGTCCCAGCTGCCGCCTCCACATGCTGTCTCCCAGCTGCCGCTACCTCCAAACTATGTAATTGTGCCAATCTGTGGCCTGATGCTGCTGCGTCCGACGCCTCCACACGCTGTATCCCAGCTGCCGCTACCTCCAAACTATGTAATTGTGCCACTCTGTGGCCTACTCATGCTGCGTCCGTCGCCTCAACACGCTGTCTCCCAGCTGCCGCTACCTCCAAACTATGTATTTGTGCCACTCTGTGGCCTGCTACTGCTGCGTCCCAGCTGCCGCCTCCACACACTGTCTCCCAGCTGCTGCTACGTCCAAACTATGTAATTGTGCCACTCTGCGGCCTACTCATGCTGTGTCCCAGCTACCGCCTACTCACGCTGTCTCCCAGCTGCCGCTACATCCAAAGTATGTAATTGTGCCACTCTACGGTATGTTGCATTTACATTTTTTTGACTGCTGCTGCCTCTCCCAGGGTATGTCACTGTGCCATTCTGTCTCTTTAAAATTATTACCACTCCTTCTGCCTCTCCAACTCTGTTGCCTTGAAATGTATTCGACTGATGCCTCTTGCAGCTGCTGTTACGGTGCCACTCTGTGGCCTCAAAATTGATTCAAATTTTTTGGACCTTCTGCTCGGCAGTATGTCACTCGTAAATTTTTTGTATGTTCTGTAGTCCCATTCTATTATTCATAGCTCAAGTATACAGGAAACAGAGCTAACTGTAGTTGATGATGATGTAGCCGATTACACTTGGGAGCCGGGTGAAGCAAGGGCTTCATGGTCATTATCGTCATCTGCACACAAAGATTCGACTGCTGCTAGCTCAAGTATACAACCCTGTTTGTTTTGAACACTCAAATTTTTAAAAGTAAACGTTTCCGGCCCCCAGGACACTCAGCGATGAGCATGGGGGAGGCGAGAAGCAGGGGCTCCCACAGGTGGTAGCTCAGCTCCCTGCAGACCGCCAGCTCGATCTCAAGATGGAACTTCTCAGCTCACTGTGTCAACACTGCAATTTTGACAACATCAAGGCAAAGCTGTAGCCTTCACTGCACCTCCTCTGCCTTACATTCCCTGGCATAACCAGCCCCGATACCGATGAGAACATGTACTACGGTTGATCTTAACCAAAAGGCCGAGAATTCTTTTTTACGGTCTGCTCTTCAGGTTATGTCACCGTGCCACTCTCCGGCCTGATGCTGCTGCTGCCACTGACTACACATGCCGTCTCCTAGCTGCCGCTACCTCCAACTATGTAATTGTGCCACTCTGTGGCCTGATGCTGCTGCGTCCGCCGCCTACTTATGCTGTCTCCCAGCTGCCGCTACGTCCAAACTATGTAATTGTGCCACTCTACGGTATGTTGCATTTAAATTTTTTTGACTGCTGCTGCCTCTCCCAGGGTATGTCACTGTGCCATTCTGTCTCTTTAAAATTAGTACCACTCCTGCTGCCTCTCCAACTCTGTTGCCTTGAAATGTATTCAACGGTGTTACGGTGCACTCTGTGGCCTCAAAATTGATTCAATTTTTTTGGACCTTCTGCTCGGGCAGTATGTCACTCGTAAATTTTTTGTACGTTCTGTAGTCCCATTCCATTATTCATAGCTCAAGTATACAGGAAACAGAGCTAACTGTAGTTGATGATGATGTAGCCGATTGCACTTGGGAGCCAGGTGAAGCAAGGGCTTCATGGTCATTATCGTCATCTGCACACAAAGATTCGACTGCTGCTAGCTCAAGTATACAGGAAACCCTGTTTGTTTTGAACACTCAAATTTTTAAAAGTAAACGATTCTGGCCCCCGGGACACTCAGCGATGAGAATGGGGCAGGCGAGAGGCAGGGGCTCCAACAGGTGGTAGCTCAGCTCCCTGCAGACGGCCAGCTCAATCTCAAGACGGAACTCCGAACTTTCTTGGCGTCTTGGGTCAGTACTGACATTTTGTCACAGTCGAGGCAAAGCTGGAGCCTTCACTGCACCTCCTCTGTCTTACGTTCCCATCCGCTGGCATAACCAGCCCCGATACTGATAAGAACATATGCGACAGTTGATCTTAGCCAAAAGGAAGAGAATTTTTTAATAGTATGTCATCATGCCACTCTCCGGCCTGATGCTGCTGTCGCCGCCAACTGCACATGCCATCTCCTAGCTACCGCTACCTCAAAATAAGGTAATTGTGCCACTCTGTGGCCTCCAAATTGTACTACTACTTCCATTGCTGCTGCCACTTCCAGGGTCTGTCATTCTGCCACTCTGTGGCCTACTCATGCTGCTGCCACTTCCAGGGTCTCTCTTTGTGCCACTCTTTGGCCTACTCATGCTGCTGCCACTTCCAGGGTCTGTCATTCTGCCACTCTGTCGGCCTTCCAATTTTAACGACTGCTGCTTGCCCACTTCCAGGGTCTTTGATTGTGCCAATCTGTGGCCTACTCATGCTGCTGCCACTTCAGGGTCTGTCATTGTGCCACTCTGTCACCTGATGCTGCTGCCGCCGCCTCCAACATGCTCTCTTCTAGCTGCCGCTAGGTCCAAATTATGTAATTGTGCCACTCTACGGTATGCTGCATTTAAATTTTTTATGACTGCTGCTGCCTCTCCAAGGGTATGTCACTGTGCCAATTGTGTCTCATTAAAATTAGTACCACTCCTGCTGCCCTCTCCAACTCTGTTGCCTTGAAATGTATTCCACTGCTGCCTCTTGCCGCTGCTGTACTGTACCACTCTCTCTGCAGCAGCATGTCAGTTGTAAAATTTTTGGTACGTTCTGTCCTATTCCATTATTCTAGTCCTATTCCATTATTCAAAGCTCAAGTATACAGGAAACCCTGTTTGTTTTAAACACCGAATTTTTAAAAGTGAACGATTCCGACCCCCGGGACACTCAGCGATGAGCATGGGGAGGCGAGAGGCAGGGGTTCAGGTCCCTGCAGACTGCCAGCTCGATCTCAAGATGGAACTCTGAACTTTCCTTGGCGTCTTGGGTCAATACTGACATTTTGTCACAGTAGAGGCAAAGCTGGAGCCTTCACTGCACCTCCTCTGTCTTACGTTCCCGGTCCACTGGCATAACCAGCCCCCGATACTGAAAAGAACATATGCGACAGGATATGTAACTAGGGATGAGCGAACTTTTGAAAAGTTCGGTTCGGCGAACTTTCGTGAAGTTCGGATTCGTACGAACCGAACCTAAAACGAACCTTGCTATAACGGCTGAATATTGCAGCTACAATAGTGGGAGTCCTGATAGG
>ONZH01026282.1:0-40440 GCA_900303285.1 Rhinella marina | reverse complement strand
ATGACACTTTTCTTCGGCATGGATTCACCTTCCCCTTTATCATTGCCAGACAACAGTTGGTGAAAAAGTAATTGGCAATGATGAAGAAAATGTAACGGTGCAGTGGACCGTTTGTGACACAAAACCTATATATTCCCACCATGCCAGCCATTGGTTGTACATAAACTAATAACAGGAAAAACAAAAAAAATATTTTACAGAAGGGTCAACTACAGACACTCCTAAACAATTTTTAAGGAGGTCAACTTCGGGACACTCCAAAAACAAATTTTTGGGAGGCTCACCTACAGACATTTGACTGCTACCTCAATCTAACTTGGTCACTTGGTGTCACTACGCTGTCACCATGCTGTGTCAGGCTTATGCCTGCTTCGTGGGGCGGGGGATAGCACAGCAGTGCCAGCATGAGCAGTGGTGTCACCTGCAGGCGGTGATGGACCTTCGTTGCACCTAGTTGGGTGCTTCCCTAACATGTGATTGGCATGTGCCTCACCTTTCTTGGTCTGGGTGAGCACAATTGCCATGAGGGTAACCACCAGGCTGTTGCAGGAGAATTTGGGGTAATGGTGGGATTAGGCAGCCTCAGAGGCATCCATGCATGCTGCCCCTGCTGTTTCCTGTCCATTTCCGTGGTGTTTCCATCATTTTCTGAGGTTTCCAGGTTTTCACCCAGCCTTCCCTAGGCAGAGCCTTGGTCCCCTGCAAAAATGCTCGAGACTCCCATTGACTTCAATGGGGTTCGTTACTCGAAACGAGCACCCGAGCATCGGGAAAAGTTTGACTCGAATAACGAGCACCCGAGCATTTTAGTGCTCGCTCATCTCTATTTGGAACCACTCCACTGAGCTAAGGAACTTCATCAGAAAGGTGGCCAAGATCCAAGGACTTCACCATTCAGGCCTTTGGGGCGATATAAACGCTAGTCCTCAAAGACACCTGCTTGGAATTTGGCAAAATATTGACTATAGGGTCCAAATACTTTCGGTAAAGTTTTGTATTTATAATACATTTCCACACATTTTATAGACCTAATTTTGGTTTGTCATTATGGGTAAATTGATAAAAATTATTTCTGGATACACTGTAGTTTTTTGTTGGTGCCATCATTTTTTTCCTTCACTGATTAAATCACATCTAATGTAATTATTTTCATATAGTGATTTTTATAACATGTGAAAAAAGTATCTTGAATAATTATCTCCTAGATTAGTGTTCCCCAACTCCAGTCCTCAGGGCCACCTGCTGGTCATGATTTGTGGATATCCTACAGAATGAATACCTGTAGTACCTGTAAAACTAATTATATCACCTGCTGAATACTAAGGAAATCCTGAATACCTGACCGTTAGGTGGTCCCTGAGGACTGGAGTTGAGGAACACTGTCCTAGATCACACAACATGATGAGGACTAAGAACTTTATATATGTTATCTAGTCCCAGACACTTATGTATTCATTCATTAATTGCACTATGATTCTCAATAATAAACTTTGTGGAACATTTATTAAGACTGGCCTTTTAGACGCTGATCTTAATAAAGCCCGATATCTGGCATAGGATCTGACGGAGTTATAAAGAGGCACAAACTTCTACACAGGGCCGGCCTTAGGGGTGTGCGACCTGTGCGGTTGCACAGGGCGCTTCACTCCCGGCCAGTTAAGGGGGCGCCCTGCCAGAGCGCCCCCTTAATGGCCCGGCCGTGCCCTGCAAGTGCGGCGGTGGGGCAGAGGGAGATGAGCGCTTCCATTGTGGAAGCGCTCATCTCCATAGTCTGCCTTTGGAGATGCGGGGCAGGGGAGGGAGAGGCGTCTCCCCCTGCCCGTTCCTCTGATAGGCTGCAGGCCCTAGGCCTGCAGCCTATCAGAGGCCAGCTCAGGCGACGCGATGACGTCATCGCGCCGCCCGAGCCGTACAGCGCTGGACACAGGCGGAAGAGGCCTGCATCGCATCGCTGCTGGAGGTAAGTGTTTTTTTTTTTATGGGGCATTTTTATTGGCACATGGGGGCACTGGGGGGCATTTTTACTGGCACATGGGGCACTGGGGGCATTTTTACTGGCACAAGGGGCACTGGGGGGCATTTTTACTGGCACAAGGGGCACTGGGGGCATTTTTACTGGCACATGGGGTATTGTGGCATTGTTACTGGCACATGGGGGCATTTTACTGGCACTGGGGGCATTTTTACTGGAACAAGGGGGCACTGGGGCATTTTTATTGGCACATGGGGGCATTTTTACTGGCACATGGGGGCACTGGGGGCATTTTACTGGCACTGGGGGAATTTTTACTGGCACAAGGGGGCACTGGGGCATTTTTACTGGCACAAGGGGCACTGGGGGCATTTTTACTGCGCAAGCAGGGGGTACTGGGGGGGCATTGTTTACTGGCACATGGGGGCACTGGGGGCATTTTACTGGCACAAGGGGGCACTGGGGGCATTTTTACTGGCACAAGGGGCCACTGGGGCATTTTATTGGCACATGGGGGCATTTTACTGCACATGGGGGCACTGGGGGCATTTTACTGGCACTGGGGGAATTTTTACTGGCACATGGGGGCACTGGGGGCATTTTACTGGCACAAGGGGGCACTGGGGCATTTTTTACTGGCACAAGGGGCACTGGGGGCATTTTTATTGGCACATGGGAGCATTTTACTGGCACTGGGGGCATTTTTACTGGCACATGGGAGCACTGGGGCATTTTACTGGCACAAGGGGGCATGGGGGCATTTTTATTGGCACATGGGAGCATTTTACTGGCACTGGGGCATTTTTACTGGCAAATGGGGCACTGGGGCATTTTACTGGCACTGGGGGCATTTTTACTGGCACAAGGGGCACTGGGGGCATTTTTACTGGCACATAGTGGCATTTTACTGGCACATAGGGGTATTGTGGGCATTTTTTACTGGCACATGGGGGCATTTTACTGGCACTGGGGGTATTTTTACTGGCACAAGGGGCACTGGGGGCATTTTATTGGCACATGGGAGCATTTTACTGGCACATGGGGCACTGGGGCATTTTCACTGGCACTGGGGGCATTTTACTGGCACTGGGGGCATTTTACTGGCACATGGGGGCACTGGGGCATTTCTTACTGGGCACATGGGGGCATTTTACTGGCACTGGGGGCATTTTACTGGCACAAGGGGGCACTGGGGGCATTTTTATTGGCACATGGAGCATTTTACTGGCATTGGGGCATTTTACTGGCAAATGGGGCACATGGGGGCATTTTACTGGCAAATGGGGGCATTTTACTGGCACATGGGGGCACTGGGGGCATTTTACTGGCACTGAGGGCATTTTTACTGGCACAAGGGGCACTGGGGGCATTTTTTACTGGCACATAGTGGCATTTTACTGGCACATGGGGGTATTGTGGGCATTTTACTGGCACTGGGGGCATTTTACTGGCACTGGGGGCATTTTACTGACACTGGGGGCATTTTTATTGGCACATGGGAGCATTTTACTGGCACATGGGGGCACTGGGGCATTTTTACTGGCACTGGGGCATTTCTTACTGGCACATGGGGGCACTGAGGCATTTCTTACTGGTACATAATTTGGGGGGCATCTATGGGGGTGGGACACTTTTTACTGGCACATGATTTTGGGGGGGAATCAATGGGGGCACTTCTTACTGGCACATTGGAAGCATTATTACTTCTGGGGGCACAGTGGGGACATTAGTACTGTTGGGGGCACTATTACTAACAAGTGCACTCTGGCAGAGAATTATTAGTTGGGACTTTGGGGGCACTATTACTGTGGGGCACTATTACTGTGGGGGCACCCTGGCACAGTATCAGCGCAGTTATTTCTGGGGAGCGTTATGTTTACAATATTACTGGGCGCACTATTACGGAACACTATTTGCTGGGCGCAGTTATTTTTTAGGACACTGTGTAAACTAAGATTTTTTTCTGTCTAACTGCAGAGATGAGAAATGGCTGAAAAATGGCGTCTGGTCTGAAAGGAGAAGATGAGGAAAGAGAAGATCTACATGAGAGGAGACGTCACTGGATGTAAGAGGTATGTGGCGCTGTATTAGGCTACATTTCAATATAGAAAGCTATAAATACAGTGCAGAGATATATAGTGTGATATAGGACAGTATAGAGAGCTATAAATACATACATATATATATATATACTGTCCTACTCTACCTACCTATATCACTCTATATATCTCTACACTCTATTTATAGCTCTATACTGTATGACGTTAGTACTGTCACTCAGGGGGGGGGGGCGCCGAGAGATAGTTTCGCACAGGGCGCCATCTACCCTAAGGCCGGCCCTGCTTCTACATAACTTCAGTGTATCCAGCGCCAGTTCTAAATGTAAGACAGCTTCCAAGCTTTCATCTTACATTCACACCATTTTCTATGCCTAAAACAGGCTGTTTTAGCAATCAGCATTGGAGGAGATGTAGTAGCTGCCTTAAGTAAGGTAGATGGGCAGCACTTTAAAATATAGAACCATTTGGTGACTATTCAGTATGTTACCATGGTTTAGGCATCCTGTGGAAAGACTTTCTTTATACATGTAGATTAAAGGGGTTCTGCAGTTTTTAAAAACTGATGATCTATCCTCTGGATAGATCATCAGCATCTGATCGGCGGGGGTCCGACACCCGGGGCCCCCGCCGATCAGATGTTTGAGAAGGCAGCGGCGCTGCAGTAGCGCCGCGGCCTTCTCTGTGTTTACCACAGGCCCAGTGACGTCACGACTAGTATCACTGGCCTGAGCGCAGCTAAGCTCCATTCATGTGAACAGCGCTTAGCCCCGCCCAGGCCAGTGATACTAGTCGTGACGTCACTGGGCCTGCGGTAAACACAGAGAAGGCCGAGGCGCTACTGCAGCGCCGCTGCCTTCTCAAACAGCTGATCAGCGGGGGCCCCGGGTGTCGGACCCCCGCCGATCAGATGCTGATGATCTATCCAGAGGATAGATCATCAGTTTTTAAAAACTGTAGAAACCCTTTAAGGGGCACATTTATTAAGACCAGCGTTTTAGACACCAGTCTTAATAATCCCTATAGCTGGTGATGGATCCATCGAAGTCATGAAGAGGCGCCAGCCTGCTAAATAACTTCAGCATGTCCAGCACCAGTCTAAATGGAAGCCAGCTTCCTTGCTGGCTTACATGTAGACCATTTTCTACACCTAGACGTAGAAAATGATGAATGAAATGGGCCTTGAGGTGACTCTTGGTCTTCCTTTCCTGGGGCGGTCCTCATGTGAGCCAGTTTCTTTGTAGCGCTTGATGGTTTTTGCGACTGCACTTGGGGACACTTTCAAAGTTTTCCCAATTTTTCAACTGACTGACCTTCATTTCTTAAAGTAATGATGGCCACTCATTTTTCTTTACTTAGTGAGTCTCAATATAGATATTTCTCTTCTTACAATCAAATAATCAATCTTTACTGCTTAGTTACTAGTTTCTTCAATTCACCTTAGTTAGATCTGGCTCTGGATATTATACAAAATATATCTCTTACTTTAGATTAGCATTCCCACAGGGCGGTTTCCCTGGATGGCAGGCATCACATCATCTGCTCCATTATTTTTCATAGGGTGCATTTGAATAACATATAAGTCCACAGTCCCCAGAGGGATAAGTGCGGATACACACAACTTGGTACCTTGAGTTGTAAGGTTTTGTGCATAGGCACCGGCTACTCCTAAGACACTTTGGCTGGAAGAGTCCATAAAAACTTTAGGCAATTGTCACCTCGACCAGACTCACACTATCCAGTTTGGCTCAGGTTATCGAAGCTTAAACTTGGTAAATGCCACAGGATACCTGGCTTGGCCAGAGCCAGGCTGACATGGCAGCTACATGGTGGTTAGGCATCTTGTTCTCTCCTCTCTCCCTCCTGCACTGAACTTCAACTGTTACTTCTCACTGACTGAACACCATCTCCAACTGACCTGGTTCTAACCTGTTGCTGAGATATTTATATGTAAGGAAACAGCACCACCTACTGGTGTAAAAATAAATAGCAGCTACTCAGCCTGGATAGGTTCTTGCAGCATGTAGTTATAAATAACATATAAATACAGTTGACACAGCTAGCATACATAAACAGTTTGCTGTGTCCCTTTCACACAATATGTGGGACACTACACTAGTCATGTGGGTACACAACCTCAGGGCATAGATAGAGCAACAGAGAAGCTGAGCATCACAGTGGAGAGAAGTATCTTGGAGTAGGGGTAGCCAACTTGTTCTCCATAGCTCCCCAACTCTGAAGCAGCTAGAAGCCTTTTGAGAAGCCAATCTGGGACCACAAAAACTAACCTAACCAGCCAGTCAAATTGTAAGTTTCAAGTGAGCATGTCTCAAAGAGACATGCCACATACTCAGGGCCAGCATGTGTGAACAAGACATTACCCATTAGAAACTTTTTTTTTTAATGCTGGCTGGTTATCCCAACATACTTACTGCTCTTTACTACATTAACATAGAGATCACAATTAGAGATGAGCGAGCACTAAAATGCTCGGGTGCTTGTTATTCGAGTCGAACTTTTCCCGATGCTCGGGTGCTCGTTTCGAATAACGAACCCCATTGAAGTCAATGGGAGACTCGAGCATTTTTTGCAGGGGACCAAGGCTCTGCCTAGGGAAGGCTGGGTGAAAACCTGGAAACCTCAGAAAAAGATGGAAACAGCAGGGGCAGCATGCATGGATGCCTCTGAGGCTGCCTAATCCCACCATTACCCCAAATTCTCCTGCAACAGCCTGGTGGTTACCCTCATGGCAATTGTGCTCACCCAGACCAAGAAAGGCGAGGCACATGCCCATCACATGTTAGGGAAGCACCCAACTAGTTGCAACGAAGGTCCATCACCGCCAATTTTCAGGGACACGGTAATGGTGACCCACTTAAAAATGCTGCCTGACAACTTGGCGGTGAACCCCTGATTGTCTGTCTTTCAATAAGATTGCAGTGTAAAGCATGGTGGTGAGCCTCAGTAATAAGATTGCAGTGTAAAGCATGGTGGTGAGCCTCAGTATGACTTTTTAGATGGAGATTGCATGTGGTCACGTACTCCCTGGAACCCCATAGTCACCCCTTCTCTGATGTGCTACCCCAGAACATTCTCTGCCCCAATTCGCAAGACCTTTTGCAGTCTCCGTGTGCTGACAGTGGGGATTTACCAGTGTTGTCTGAGGAGGTGGTGGACAATGGCGAGACACAGGTGTCGGGGGGTGAGGTAGTTGTATGGGAAGCAAGTTACAGTTGGGACTCCTTGGGGGGACTTTCTCATGATGGGACAGATTCAATTGTGTTTAGAAAGGCTGATGGGCTTCCGTCAGCACTGTGTGTATAGAACCCCATGGCCTTTCATAAAAATAGTCTGGCGATGACCCCAAGGCAATTTTCAGGGACACGGTAATGGTGACCCACTTAAAAATGCTGCCTGAGAACCTGGCGGTGAACCCCTGATTGTCTGTCTTTCAATAAGATTGCAGTGTAAAGCATGGTGGTGAGCCTCAGTAATAGGATTGCAGTGTAAAGCATGGTGGTGAGCCTCAGTATGACTTTTTGGATGGAGATTGCATGTGGTCACGTACTCCCTGGAACCCCATAGTCACCCCTTCTCTGATGTGCTACCCCAGAACATTCTCTGCCCCAATTCGCAAGACCTTTTGCAGTCTCCGTGTGCTGACAGTGGGGATTTACCAGTGTTGTCTGAGGAGGTGGTGAACAATGGCGAGACACAGGTGTCGGGGGGTGAGTTAGTTGTATGGGAAGCAAGTTACAGTGGGGACTCCTTGGGGGGACTTTCTCATGATGGGACAGATTCAACTTGGGTGGATCAGGAACAGGAACAGATAATTTTTTTTTTTGTGTTTATTTAACTTTTATTTAGCACAAATAACCACAGAGATATTTATTTGTTCTCTTCGCTGCGCAGTCTGGCGTTGGGGTTCGTCACTTTGATGGCGACCTGTGCCGCTCTCTCCACAATGGTCTTTCGGTTCTTTGAGGAGACGTTGAGGAGATCAGTGAAATTCAGTGAATGACGACGCAGGACCCCAACTTAAAAATTTAGCATCAACCGGTACAGTCGTAAATTATGAGCTTGATCAAGTGTGGCATGTGTTCTCTGTATTCTTCTCAGTTTATTACCGTATATGGCAGCTATCCGGAAAAATAGTTTGGAGAGAGAGAAAGATAGCAAAAAGACGTAAATTGTTTGGAGAGAGGGCCTGTAGGTGGACCTCCGGAAAAATTGTTTGGAGAGAGGGCCTGTAGGTGGACCTCCGGAAAAATTGTTTGGAGAGAGGGCCTGTAGGTGGACCTCAGGAAAAATTGTTTGGAGAGAGGGCCTGTAGGTGGACCTCTGGAAAAATTGTTTGAAGAGAGGGCCTGTAGGGGGCCCTCCTGAAAAATTGTGGTAAAAGAGTGCCAGTTGGACCTCTAAAAAATGGCGTTTTTTTGGTCAGCGTTAGGCAAAGACGACATGGAGGAGGAGTAGGAGGAGTAGAGAAGAGTAATAATAAGTAATGTTAATCTTTAGCTGCTTTCCCCCGGAGGAGATTTGAATTCCGGTGAAATCCAGGCTTTGTTCATTTTAATAAGCGTCAGCCTGTCAGCGCTGTCAGTTGACAGGCGTGTACGCTTATCGGTGATGACGCCACCAGCTGCACTGAATACCCGCTCTGACAGCACACTAGCGGCAGGGCAGGCCAGCACCTCCAAGGCGTACAGCACCAGTTCAGGCCATGTGTCCAGCGTTGAAACCCAGTAGTTGTATGGAGCAGAGTGATCGCTATGGACGTTGGTATGGTCAGCTAGGTACTCCCTCACCATCTTTCTGTACAGCTCCCCCCCTACTCTGCCTAGACTGGGGACAGGTGACAGTGTCTTGCTGGGGTGACATAAAACTGGCAAAGGCCTTGGAGAGCGTTCCCCTGCCAGTGCTGGACAAGCTGCCTGCTCGGCTCCTCTCCCCCGCTACTTGGCCCACAGAACCATGCCCTCTGCCGCTAGCGGCGTCAGATGGGAAGGATTGTTTCAGCTTGTGCACCAGGGCCTGTTGATATCTATTTACTCTCATACTCCTTTCCTCTGCAGGGATGAGAGTGGAAAGGTTCTGCTTGTACCGTGGGTCCAGGAGAGTGAACACCCAGTAATCGGTGTTTGAAAAAATGCTTCTAACAAGAGGGTCACGGGATAGGCAGCCTAACATGAAGTCTGCCATGTGCGCCAGAGTCCCAACACGTAAGAATTCCCTCTCCTCACTGGCCTGACTCTCCATTTCCTCCTCCTCCTCCAAGTCCTCCTCTTCAGCCCATACACGCTCAAGAGTTAAGAAGGACTGAGCACTGGTACCCTCTACTGTCTCGCCGACATTCTCCTCCTCTTCCTCCTCATCCCCCTCCTCTGATACGCGCTGAGAAACAGACCGGAGGGTGCTCTGGCTATCAAGCGACGTATCTTCCTCCACCGTCTCTTGTGACAAGCGCAAAGCATCCGACTTCATGCTGAGCAGTGAGTTTTTCAACAGGCAAAGCAGCGGGATGGTGAGGCTGATAATGGCGGCATCGCTGCTGACCATCTGTGTTGACTCCTCAAAGTTGCTCAATACCTGGCAGATATCAGACATCCACGTCCACTCCTCATTGTAGACTTGAGGAATCTGACTGACCTGACTACCAGTTCTGGTGGAAGTTGACATCTGGCAGTCTACAATCGCTCTGCGCTGCTGGTAAACTCTGGATAACATGTTTAATGTCGAATTCCATCTTGTGGGCACGTCGCACAACAGTCGGTGAGCGGGCAGTTGTAGGCGGTGCTGCGCTGCCCTGAGAGTGGCAGCATCTGTGGTCGACTTGCGGAAATGCGCACAGATGCGGCGCACCTTGGTGAGCAAATCAGACAGATTGGGGTATGTCTTGAGGAACCGCTGAACTATTAGATTGAACACGTGGGCCAGGCATGGCACATGTGTCAGTCTGCCGAGTTGCAGAGCTGCCACCAGGTTACGCCCGTTGTCACACACAACCATGCCTGGCTTGAGGTTCAGCGGTGCCAGCCACACATCGGTCTGCGCCGTGATGCCCTGTAACAGCTCTTGGGCGGTGTGCCTTTTGTCACCTAAGCTCAGCAGTTTGAGCACCGCCTGCTGGCGCTTACCCACGGCACTACTGCTGCGCCTAGAGCTACCGACTGAAGGCGCCGTGCCCACGGATGGTAATTCGGAGGAGGAGGTGGAGGAGGGGTCGGAGGAGGAGGCATAGTACGTCTGAGAGACCGTGACCGAGGTAGGCCCCGCAATCCTCGGTGTGGGCAGTACATGAGCGGCCCCAGGGTCAGTCTCGGTCCCAGCCTCCACCAAGTTAACCCAATGTGCCGTCAGTGAGATATAGTGTCCCTTCCCGGCAGCACTTGTCCACGTGTCCGTGGTTAGGTGGACCTTCTCAGAAACAGCGTTGATCAGGGCACGGATGATGTTCTGTGACACGTGCTGATGTAGGGCTGGGACGGCACATCGGGAAAAATAGTGGCGGCTGGGGACCGAATACCGAGGGGCAGCCACTGCCATGAGATTGCAAAAGGCCTCGGTCTACACCAGCCTATAGGGCAGCATCTCCAGGTTCAGCAATTTGGAGATGTGGACGTTGAGGGCTTGGGCATGTGGGTGGGTGGAACTGTATTTCCTCTTGCGCTCCAGCGTCTGCTGTAAAGACAGCTGAACGCTGCGCTGGGACACATTGGTGGACACTGTGGAGGATCATGGAGGCGAAGGTGTGGTTTTCCGGCAGGAGGCGCTCGTGCCGGGGTCATGGGCAGGGGGTTGACTAGCAGAGGCAGCGAGTGACACAGGGGAAGCAGCAGTGGTGTGACCCGCAGGAGGTGGTGAACGGTCTTGGTTCCATTGAGTGGGGTGTTTAGCACTCATATGCCTGCGCATGCTGGTGGTGGTCAGGCTAGTAGTGGTGGCACCCCTGCTGATCCTGGTGTGGCATAGGTTGCACACCACAGTCTGTCGGTCATCCTCACTTTCTTTAAAGAACCTCCAGACTTGCGAACATCTAGGCCTCGCCACGGGAGCTTCACTACGTGAAACAGTTGCTGCTGATGCACCAGCTCTGGCCCTGCTTCTCCCTCTGGCCACACCACTGCCTCTTCCAACCTGTTCTGGTGCAGCACTCGCCTCCGCCTCAGAAGCACTGTCTTCACTCGGCTTATCAACCCAGCTTGGGTCAGTCACCTCGTCATCCTCCGATTCCTCAGTCTGCTCCCCCCTCGGACTTCCTGCCCTGACAACAACTTCACCACTGTCTGACAACCGTGTCTCCTCATCGTCCGACACCTCTTTACAAACTTCTTCCACTAACTCAACATTGTCATCATCATCATCATCACCCACAGACTGCGACAGTTGGAAAACTTGGGCATCGGGAACGAGGTCAGCAGCAACCTGAGAAGTGGTTTGTGACTCTGGGAAGGGTCCAGAAAACAGTTCCTCACAGTATGCCGGATCGCATTCCAAATTTTCCTGGGAGGGGGCAGACTGGGGGGAAGGAGGTTGAGGTGGAGGAGCCAGAGGAGTGCTCCCTTGGGTAACGTGGGTGGACTGCGTGGAAGACTGACTGGTGGACAAATTACTTGAAGCATTGTCCGCAATCCACGACATCAGCTGTTCGCACTGTTGTGGTTTCAACAGTCCTCTACCACGTGTCCCTGTAAGTTGAGACATGAAGTAGGGAGTGTAGCTCTGCGGCGTTCCCCTGCTCCCTCATCAGCAGGTACTGTCTCACCCTGCCCTGGACCACGGCCTCTGCCCCCTGCAGTAATTGAATGCCCACGCCCACGCCCTCGTCCTCGACCCTTAGCCCTGGGGTTCAACATTTTCTGTATATAAGTGTATTATATAAAAAATAAAAAATAAATGGGCCTGCTGTACTGAAACCCACAAACTTATTCAGTCTGGTTGAATTAAGTGACGTACAGAAAGTGTCACCTGGACAGAAAATACGGATTGTAGTGAGTGTACTGAACTGTGACACACAATGGTTCCACACTGCTGTGTGAAATGGATTTGTATCACTGAGCTAAAACAACCAAAAAACTATTTTTTTAATATATATTTTTTTATATATATATTTTTTTAGTTTTGTTTTTTTTTGGAACGTGACGTGCAGAAACTATCGTAGAGCTAACTGACACCCTGCTGACGGTGGCTATTTTGACTGCAACCCAGACAAATGTCGCACAGAGATTTTTGGGATCAAGCTATATACATGGAAGCAAAAGACCTGGTTGTATTAAGTGACGTACAGAAAGTGTCACCTGGACAGATAATACGGATTGTAGTGAGTGGACTGAACTGTGACACACAGAATGGTTCCACACTGCTGTGTGAAATGGATTTGTATCACTGAGCTAACACAACCAAAAAACTATTTTTTTAATATATTTTTTTTTATATATATATTTTTTTAGTTTTGTTTTTTTTTGGAACGTGACGTGCAGAAACTATCGTAGAGCTAACTGACACCCTGCTGACGGTGGCTATTTTGACTGCAACCCAGACAAATGTCGCACAGAGATTTTTGGGATCAAGCTATATACATGGAAGCAAAAGACCTGGTTGTATTAAGTGACGTACAGAAAGTGTCACCTGGACAGATAATACGGATTGTAGTGAGTGGACTGAACTGTGACACACAGAATGGTTCCACACTGCTGTGTGAAATGGATTTGTATCACTGAGCTAAAACAACCAAAAAACTATTTTTTTAATATATATTTTATATATATATATATATATATATATATATATATATATATATTTAGTTTTGTTTTTTTTGGAACGTGACGTGCAGAAACTATCGTAGAGCTAACGGACACCCTGCTGACGGTGGCTATTTTGACTGCGACCCAGACAAATGTCGCACAGAGATTTTTGGGATCAAGCTATATACGTGGAAGCAAAAGACCTGGTTGTATTAAGTGACGTACAGAAAGTGTCACCTGGACAGAAAATACGGATTGTAGTGAGTGGACTGAATTGTGACACACAGAATGGTTCCACACTGCTGTGTGAAATGGATTTGTATCACTGAGCTAAAACAAAAAAAAACTATTTTTTTTTATATATTTTTTTTTATATATATTTTTTTTTAGTTTTGTTTTTTTTGGAATGTGACGTGCAGAAACTATCGTAGAGCTAACTGACACCCTGCTGACGGTGGCTATTTTGACTGCGACCCAGACAAATGTCGCACAGAGATTTTTGGGATCAAGCTATATACGTGGAAACAAAAGACCTGGTTGTATTAAGTGACGTACAGAAAGTGTCTCCTGGACAGAAAATACAGATTGGAGTGAGTGTACTGAACTGTGACACACAGAATGGTTCCACACTGCTGTGTGAAATGGATTTGTATCACTGAGCTAAAACAACAAAAAAAACTATTTTTTTTATATATATATTTTTTTATATATATATTTTTTTAGTTTTGTTTTTTTTGGAACGTGACGTGCAGAAACTATCGTATTGCTAACTGACACCCTGCTGACGGTGGCTATTTTGACTGCGACCCAGACAAATGTCGCACAGAGATTTTTGGGATCAAGCTATATACGTGGAAGCAAAAGACCTGGTTGTATTAAGTGACGTACAGAAAGTGTCACCTGGACAGAAAATACGGCTTGTAGTGAGTGGACTGAACTGTGACACACAGAATGGTTCCACACTGCTGTGTGAAATGGATTTGTATCACTGAGCTAAAACAACAAAAAAACTATTTTTTTATATATATTTTTTTTTATATATTTTTTTTTAGTTTTGTTTTTTTTGGAAAGTGACGTGCAGAAACTATCGTAGGGCTAACTGACACCCTGCTGACGGTGGCTATTTTGACTGCGACCCAGACAAATGTCGCACAGAGATTTTTGGGATCAAGCTATATACGTGGAAGCAAAAGACCTGGTTGTATTAAGTGACGTACAGAAAGTGTCACCTGGACAGAAAATACGGATTGTAGTGAGTGGACTGAACTGTGACACACAGAATGGTTCCACACTGCTGTGTGAAATGGATTTGTATCACTGAGATATAACAATAAAAAAAAAAGGGGTTATATATGGCGATAGCTGCACTACTAGTGCCAGCCAGCCAGCCAAGCCAGGAGACAAAAAAAAAAAATTCTTGTAGCCCTTAGAAGGGCTGTTGGGTTCTTTGTGGGTGATTCCTGCCTAACAGAGAACTAAATGCAGGCCCTAACACTGTCCCTGAAACGCAGCAGCTCTATCCCTAACGACATCCAGACAGCACCTGAGACGAGCGCCGCGGCCAGTCACTAGTATATTCCAGGGTAACCTGATCAGAACAGCCAACCCCTGCTATCGACATGTAAGGGCCCCACGTGATGCTGGGTGTACCGCAGAGTCTCCTGGCTTGTGATTGAGTTTATAAGCGCCAAAAATGCACGATGCGGAAGTTGCCATTTCCTCGAGCATGGCGAGATACTCGTCCGAGCAGCGAGCACTTACGAGTATCCTAATACTCGAACGAGCACCAAGCTCGGACGAGTATGCTCGCTCATCTCTAATCACAATCCATATATATAAGTATAATGTAAATACCTGTGAATTGATCAGCAGGGCTACTTCTTCCATTAGTTGCTTTCACTAAAGCTCTCTGTACTCTCAAGTATTTACCGGTGAGCGGGGGTTAAAGGGGTATTCTCATCTTAGACAATGGGGGCATATGCACTCATAGAAATGAATGGGAGGGCAGCGCGCAAGCGCGGCCACCTCTCCCATTCATTTCTACGGAGCTGACGGAAGTAGCCGAGCCAGCGCTTGGCTATTTTTGGAGGCCCCATAGAAATGAATGGAGGGCAGCTGCGCATGCGCAGTGCGCCCTCATTCAGTTCGGGGGCTCCGTTCTGGATATAGGTGCGGGTCCCACCGCTGGGACCCGCACCTATAAGACAATGGGGGCATATCCTAGCGATATGCCCCCATTGTCTAAAATGAGAATAACCCTTTAAAGAGACAACAGCAAAGAACACATTATGTCAAGAATGAATATTGACAGGAAAGGTCATGGTGAAAGATGAGGCATTTAATCAAATTGACTGCTTCCTACATTGAAGCTATCATAAGGACTGCCCTGGTCTAAAATGATGAGATGTTAGTGCTATTCTTGTTCTCTGGATAATTTGCTCAGGAGGGGAATGTGTTGTAACCTGATGAATTTAACTGATCTCCTGCTCTTCCATAGTAGGAGTGATACAAGTGTGCATTGGCAATAATGTGACATTCCTGTAAAACAATGTTATATGTTGTTATACATCACCTGTACCATGCATGAAACGTAGCTGTCAATTAGGGAATTTTTAGGACTGGGAGGGCAGCTATCTGTCAGCAGATTTGTACCTATGAAACTGGCCGACCTGTTGCATGTGCATCCCATGTTCATATGTGCATGTATTGATGTGAAAATTATGTTTAAATATATGCAAATAATGAATTAGGAGCAAAGTGAGCATTGCCGTTACACCTAGAGGCTCTACTCTCTGCAACTGCTACACCATCTCCACTTTGATTGGCAAGGGCAAGATGATCACTCCCTGTCAATCAAAGTGGAGAGGGTGCAGTAGTTGCAGAGAGAGCTGAGCCCCTTGGAGTAACAGAAATGCTCCTAGAGGCTCATTTTCATATATTAAAATATTTTTCTCACCAATGGGACCAACACAGATCTCATCAACTATCAAGTACACATGTAACAGGTCAGCCAGTTTCATAGGTACAAATCTGCTGACAGATGCTCTTTAACATCATTCAGAGATATTGTTTATAGTAGCCACATGGAGAATGGGACCCTTTAGACAGGATATGTTCATTGATTTATGTGGGTAAGTGTAGGGGCATTCATTCTCTGTGATCTGTGAAGAGGTCATTGTGTAGGGAGGGTGAGATGAGTTGTGACTGTCACATATTGTGAATGGTGGATTCTTAAGTGCATTTTCCTGGCACCTCTCCTGATTAGCTGTTTGAACAGGCTGCAGTGGTCTGGTGATTGCTGTGGCCTCTTCCTAGGCCACTGAGATCACTTTTATTAGTTACATGGCCTATTTGCATCTCAGTCCCATTCAAATGAACAGGCCTGGGCTGCAATAGCAAACACAGTCACTGTATGGAGCTGTGCATGGTATGCTGTGAGGAGGTTGCAACACTCATAAGAGAGCCCTGGCTTCTTCAAACATTTGATTGGTAGGGGTTCCAGGATATAGACCCCAACGACCAGATATTGATGACCCATCCTCAGGATAGGTCCTCAATATTAAACTCACCGGAAATCCCTTTAATTGGTTCTGTTGGACCAGAACAATTACTTTATCCAAGTGAATAAAGTAGTCAACCCAGCAGCTGGAAGTAGTCAACCCAGCAGCTGCAAGTGATAAAATACTGCTGATTGCTTTATTGAGGGAAATGTGATTGCATTGTCCCACTTACCACAAAATGCATGCTTGGTTGTATAGTGCCTATTACTCTAGCGGTACAGTGCAACCCAAATCTAAAATGTCCATAAACATGAGCCTCCACTACCTTTTGTGACTGCATCTTATCATTGCTTATTGCATGTGTACCCTCTAGTGTTTTTTACGATAATCTGCAGAATATGATTTACGTTCTGATGAATTTTCTACAATTAGGAGTGATAAATAAATGAGGGATGGTTATTGTTTAGACACCTATTTGCAAAAATAAAACAGAAAAATAAATTGATTTGCTTTTCTTTTCTGGTTCTATAAATTTTAGTATACAGTGATCTCATGCGCTCATTAATTAGATTAATGGCTGGAACAATTATGGTCCTGCGTCTCCTAGCAATAAAAATAATTCCGTATCACGTAAGGCGAAATAAGTCAAGTTACTATTCCATATGTCTAGTAGAATACACATGCAAAGAAATCTCACTACAGAGGTGTGACCATTTTGGTGTGTTTATGTATTAGGGTGTTTCATGCACAAATATGGTACTCAAAGTCACTTACTAATACGCTTTTATTACTATCTACTTCCCATTATATTTGCAAGTAGCTTTATTATGAGGAGCACAACTTTGTATGAATATAGAATGCCAAGAACTTCTGGAAGACCCTTCTTATGACTACTTAATTGAATCATCGTCGCATGGTGAAATACACATTGGGAAGATGTGATGTGTGAGATGATAGAGATTATTGGCTGATTTGCATTTGAACCTATGTTTCTGAGACTGACAAGGGTTGTGCTCAGTATGTCGTCCTAGCTGGTTAAAAAAAGTAGGGTATGTGTGTCATGTGGGTCACTTTGCCTTAGACATTGCGTACATTTCTACAGACACTAAAAAAGCAGACATAAATGATTTGACCATAATTCTGAGTAATATACAGTACGTATATGTAGAATCCCAAGTTAAAGGGGTTGTCCGAGTTATGAAAAAAAATATATAGCTGAAGGGGTTAATGTTTTATCTGAAGGAAACCAGGGAGAGAGCAGATAGCAGGAGCCCGGCAAAGAAAGGGGGTGTGTCCAGTGACGTCTCGTGTACAGACTCTTATCTGAACTCTGAGGTTTGTGCACGAAACAGCACAGACCAGGGAGATAAGGTGACATCACAGGTCACGTGACCCTCAGTCAACTCTGAGAAACCAGCAGCTTTAGAAACACAAAGTATATGGGAAAGTTGTTATACCTGACAAGTTAGAAACATATAAAGAACAAAAAAATAACTCGGACAACCCCTTTAAATGTTGTGACTGTTGATAAAAGCATCTGTCTTTCCATGTACTATGTGACCCTAATAGCAATATATAGGCAGTATAGGTTTAATATTGGCAGACTATTTAGGTTGTCAGGGTGATGGTTTTGGTCTACACTCTGGTTAGTTAGTTGAAGAGTCTTGTCAGGAAGGAAGTGTGTGTGAGAGTTCCTGCATACCAGGCCCAAATTCAGAGAACCTCTGTCTCTAAGACTATAGCTGCCAAAGGAGCAACTCTACTACCAAAGTACCCCTGAAAGAAAGAGACCATACCTTATAGAATAGCTCATAATCATTCAGGGTGTGCAAGATAATGTCAGTAAGGTATTTGTTTGTCTATGCATTAGAGACTTCACTGCTGTGGATGCAACTATTGCCTTTGGGACTTACCACACAGAATGACCATCTGTGTCTAAGATCTGCAATCTTCAATCCAGGAATTGTAGTCATTAACAAGAACCTAATTTCATGCCTGTGGTTATTTTGGAGAGACTGAAAAGTGCCCTTTAGGCTACTTTCACACTAGCGTTTTTAAATTCCGGTATTGAGTTCTGTTATAGGGGCTCAATACCGGAAAAAAACGCTTCAGTTTTGTCCCCATTCATTGTCAATGGGGACAAAACTGAACTGAAGACAACGGAATGCTCCTGAAAGCATTCCGTTCCGTCTTCAGACCGGAGGACAAACCGCAGCATGCTGCGGTTTGCTCTCCGGTCCAGGCATCCGCACCAAGACGGATCCGGAATGACCCCCAATGCAAGTCAATGGGGACGGATCCGTTTGGTGTGGACACACCAGTAATCCGGATCTGTCCTCCATTGATTTCCAATGGGGGGTCATTCCGGATCCGGCATACATACACACAGACATACATACAAACAAACATACAGACATACATACAAACATACAGACATACATACATACTCACATACTCCCGGGACGCCGGCAGAACGTCTTCACGCGCCTCCTGCGCGCTGCGATGACATTTCCCCACTGCGCCCAGCAGAGGGCGCTGTGGGGAATCGTCATCACTGCGCGCAGGAGGCGCGTGAAGACGTTCTGCCGGCGTCCCGGGAGTATGTGAGTATGTATGTATGTCTGTATGTATGTCTGTATGTTTGTTTGTATGTATGTCTGTGTCTTGTTTTAATGTGTGTCATGTGTGGGGCCGGAGCGCTGCTCCGGCTCCACACATGTATAGCGTTAGCACGGATCCGTTGGCACCCTTTAGGTGCCGGATCCGTGCTAACGCTAGTGTGAAAGTAGCCTTAGAGAGAGTGAGTCAGGAAGTACTATCACCTTTATCATTGCTGCTGTCCATACACCACTAATGGGAGGAGACTATACTGTGGTCTACTTTGGAACCATGCCTTTTGCTGCTGTATGTACTACTACTCCTATTATCAATGCAATAAAGAAAGATTTCTTTATTGCAACCAACGGGCCTGATTAGTGACTCCCTTATCCATCCACCAGTCCTGCATCTGCCCTTCTGCCTTGCACCCAGCCAAACTGTTCATCATCAAGGGCACCCCAGCTACCACCTAGCCCTAATACTGGGGTGGGCCCAAAGGAAGAAAGGGTGTGCTGTGTTCTAGTGCTAGAACACATAGTAAAGGGTATAGTAAGCTATGTGAACTGTAAGTTCTACAACCATTATAGCCACTCCTGTCCTTGCCTTCCGTCCTGGTCACTCCACTGCAACACTGTGTTTTGTTTTTGTATTTTGGCTGCTTTTTTTTTTTCAAGTAATTTTTTAAGTGGCTTTTTTGTCACTTTTTTTCCCTTTTTTTGTAGAAGTCTATTTGAAAATATCTGAAAAACACCACATCCATAGCATGCTGCGATGGAAAAAATTAATGTCAAGGGAGCAGAATATGCAAGAAAACTGTCTAAAATACCACTACAAATAGCAAAAAGTAGTGTTTTTAGGGCATTTTATCATTTTCAATTGGCCAGAATGTAACAAACCTGGTCACATACTGCACGTTCTGCTCTGGCAGTTCAGAAACCGAGATTATTTTTAATCTATCTACTTGTTTAGATTGAACATTGCTGCTGTAAAGTCTAATTATAGGAATTTCTACAAGACATCCCAACACAAGTCAGCATTGATTGTTCACTAATGTGAATTAGATTGCAGATAAATGCTGCTTCTGGCGCTTCGCTCATAAGCAACCAATGCTTACTTTAAAGACTCTTAATCCATTTTCTATTGATTTTCTTTGCTAATAACACAACCTTCTTTTCTAATTAACTGCCAGGAGCCTCCAGAAGAAAATTCCTTTCTTCTTATAGTGGAACTAAAGCCTACATATGAGTTTACCTGTTAAAGAGGGATGTAAAATTTGGTTAATAGTGTTTTTTATGCTTACAAGTATGCTGCAGGTTTGCCAAAATCTAAGTATAGTTGTCAAAGCTTAAATGAATATAGAGGTAAAATACAAGGGGTGAATTTACATGAGAGGACTTTTTGAAGTCAGTCTTTCTTGAGTATGGGTTGCTGTAATTTGCACCAAATTTATTGAACCTCACATGTAATTTAATACATTTGTCGTATCTTTAAACATCTACGATTTGTCTAAAGATGTTACTGTTTTTTTTTACACCATCCCCCCACTGGAGTAAGATTTCACCTTTTTTTGAAACTTTTTAGTAAGGGCTCGTTCACATCACCGTTAGGGATTCCGTTCTTACTTTCCGTTATAACATCGTTATAACGGAAAATAACGGAATCCCTAGGACGGAAATCAAAACGGACACTCAATCCGGACAAAACAATCCGTTTTGATTGGCGTGCAGCTAATTAACATAGCTAACAACAACCTTTCCACCCACTTTTCAAAAACAGTCTAAAAACTGGAACTAGAATTACAAAACTTTGCACATTTTGTGCAAAGAATGGCGTATGTCAAAATGTGACAGTATTCTGGTGCAGATGAAATGATAAATGTCTCCTCCTAGGTGCTTAGGGTATATTCCTATAGTAAAAGATTAAAGAGCACAATACTATAACTCTCCCTTGTTCTGCAAATGATTGAAAAAAGGAAATAAAGGAGCTTACACTCACCATGCCTATCCTTTGCTGCTGCCATTCTGATGATGCTGGGAACCCCGCTGTCCTCCACTTTCTGCTACTATCTCAGTATGGCATGAAATAGCTGGGAATGCCACTCAACACCAGTGTCCTACCTTAGCCATTGACTGGCAGAGCAGCATTTTCAGCCATTTCCTGCCATGACAAGACAGGAGCAGGAAGTGGATCTAATCATTGCGGGCCATGGGAGAGCCTTTGTATAGCACTAGAATACCTCTTTTAACTGCTAAAAGGAGTATTTCCTAGAAACCAGTATTTCATCTGCAAAGATTTTTCCCTCCAAAACTTTGCATAGTACCTGATAACTTCTTTGGAAGATTTCTGACTTCTCAGTGTATAGGTAGAAAGTACTATGCAACAACAAATAAACATATGAATGCAGATCAACAATACAAACCACTATAAATGCAAACAATGGAATAAATCATAGTGAAGGTTAGCCCTTCCAAGTGCAATTTTGTTTTTCAGTTCCCTCACAGGACCATAATAAAATTAAATTTAATGCTGCGATGGATTCGTCACATGACAGAAATAAAAAAAAGAGCACCATGGACCCTAAAGATTTTTAATGGGTTCCATTGGATTCCATCAAAGTGTCTGTCATTTTTGCAGAAAAAATATCTTGCATTTTTTTAAAGCTCCTAATAAAATTTTATGAATATTATCTTATGTGATCCGCCATCTGCTGGTGAAGGTGAACATTACATACAGATGGCAGTGGAGTCAGAGACAAGAGGGAAGAGGAGAGTTTTTTTTCACTGTTCCATCATTTGTGAATAATTGCAAATCATACACTTTACGAAACTCTCTATATGTCCTTTTGGGCAGGGTTGCTTCCTGTTTAGTGGTAAGTTCAGGTATAGCTTTTGCAGCGGAGTTTGGAATCCAACACTTTGCCAAAGATGCATTTAGACTTCTCATGAAAAAGATTCTAAAGTTTTCCAACCAGCACTTGGGTCTGAATATTTTTGTAATTGCATGTAAGTAAAAATGTAGTATAGCCACTGAGTTATTTGATAAAATGTATCTGTATAGCGCCACCTGCTGTTTGTTTTTTTCTTATTTCTTTGTCCTGCTTACTGAGATGGCCGCACATGCTCAGTTTCATCCTTCAACTGCCTCCTGTACTGTGACAAGCCCCCTTAGCCGCAGCAGAATAGACACCCCTAATCTGTCTGCTTTATATAAATCTAGCAGAGCAATGAATGGGGAGATCTCTGAACCCATATGAAGTACAGGGCTGATTTTCATTTTTTACATTAGTCATGGGATAACCCCTTTAATAAATGGGAACGAGGTTTTGACATGCAGTCTTAAAGGTATATTTCATCAATTAATCAATATCAGATTGGTGGGGGTCCGACACCCCAATCAGCTATTTCAGGTAGCTGCCGGTGACAGAGGCTAAACAGTGGACGCAGACCCAAGCAGTATGTTTCATCCATTGTGTAGTGGTCTTGGTACTTCTAAGCTGAGCTGCAGTAGACTAACACTGCCACTACACAATAGACAGCACCTTCTGCTTCTGGCTTTGTCCTCCGATTATTTTCCGGTGGCTGGCAAAAACAGCTGATCGGTTGGGGTGATAGGGGTGGGCCCTCACCAATCTCATATTGATGACTGCTGTAAAGTGTCGTATTGCTCTCATGACCTGTCCTACCCTCCAAGGTGGACTAATATACCTGCAAAGGATCTCTGATCTATAGAATATCTGACAACCTTCATATGCAGTACATTGGACAAGTTCCGGGAAACATAAACTCTTCTCAACTGCTTTAGGTCTGGTGCATAACATCATATATGTCTTCCTTTTTATTCTTTTCCAGGGCCGCTGTACAAGTTTCTTCCCTTATACTCACCGTTTTCTTTTCCCCTTTGTACTGCACAGACACATAAGAAAAACTACAAATAAGTCGTTTTCAGGTATAGATTCCTTTACTTCTCTTGCTTTCTTCTTGATCTACATGTACTTCTTATGTATATATTGCTGTTCCTCTTTCTCTTCTTCCTTTCTGTATCCCCACAGGTTGAGGAAAAATTGCAGATGCTACTGGAAACCTTTCTTTAGAGGAGAGATCATAACTGATTCATGGGAAAACCCTGCCTTTGACGACAGAGAGTTAAATCAGAGTAAGGTAAGGAATACTTAACATTTCATTTCAAGGAACTGATATTGCCTTTCAGTAAATCATTGAAGCATCTTTTAATGGGTTGAATGTACAACAATAAATCAATAAGCATGTGTTTGTGCATTTACTTGGGGTGTAAAATGTAATGAGTGTAATGCATTTAATGCCTATGGGACAGTTGCATGCTGTTTATTATAAGAAATACCTGCAAAGCTATTAATGGTAAAGATTTATTAAATTCAGTAAATGAATCAATAAAGAATATTGGCTTTTCTGATTTTGCTTTTATTTTTAAATCTCAGGTTATAAAAGATCAGTTACTGGTTAAATTGTTGGCAAAATTGCTTGGTGAAATTCTGTCCAAATCATGGATCAACTAACCCTTTGAGCCCAAGGGCAGTGCTATAGTGATTGCTAAAGGACTTGTGACTTTTGTTCACCAGTCGGCCAAATCACTTCAGTCAGTAGTGTCTTATGAAACAAATAAGACTGTATTAAGCATACAATTTCCTTCCCTTTCAACAAAAGAGAAACAACTAAATTGAAGTAGTCTGGTCTAAGGTGGCACTCGGGCATTTACAGCTTTATGGGCACAGTGGCTGTAGATGTACAGTATAGATTGATATGCACAATGTCTGCGGCAGGAGTTATTCCATTGGCCCCCATTCATTAGAAAGAGGCCCCAACAGTATAAGAAAAAGCACCAGACAGCACTTCCCTATATATAAAAAAATAGATAACTGGTAAACTAGAACTTTTTTTTTTTTTTCACAATGGTACCGTATGAGTGATGGATGCCACTGTATGGCATCCGTCACATGCTCAGGATCTATATGTCTTGAGCACATATGTGTAATGGTAGATTGAAACGTTATGTCAGATTTTGAAAATCCACCTACAAAATTCATTGTGGATTCCACACATTTTTTTCAACGCATTTTTGATGCGGTTTTTGAATCCATTTTCTGTATCTTCTTGTGCTTTTTGGCACGTATCCGAGCCAAAAACTGTGCAGAAAAAAGAAAAAAAAACGTGTGGACACATACAGAGAGTTTTTTCAATGCTTTCAATGCTTTCAGATTTCAATGGGAGATTCAGTGCAGATTCTGCCTCAAGATAGGGCATGCTTCTTCTGTTTTCCACACTTTTCTTCCACGTTAAATAAATACAAGTGCTGCTTCCCATTGAAACAAAATCAACACCAAAAAACTCTATGTGAGCTAGCCTTAAAGATGAACTGTTTTAGCTTCATCAGTCCAGTTATATTATGAAAGCTCTTTTCCACTTAAACTTTTATCCACATCCCCAAGTTTGCATCCCCAATTTTCAGCATGCCTTCCATTTGCCTAATAACTGGTTTTACTGACATCAGTATTCCTTACTCACAGTAGTTATTCCTGCATCAAGTATGTTCTTTTATCTATATATTGTTTTAAGGCAAAGTTCAAACTACTAAACTACTGCAGCGAGGACAGAGAGGATAGGAGAGGTAGTTGCAACAATGATTGTGGCAGTAGTTACTCTTGCACTATCCCATGTCCGTGCAGTGATAAGAAAGGGGGCACTTTTTAATCCCTTTAGGACACTCCATGTTTCTTGGAGTTCTCATGCCTGACAGATATTAGGGGTGCCTTTTGGTGTTAGCAGTTGCTGGCAAGGCAGGTTCTTGGTTTGTGATGCAGAAATTATGCAGTGTGTTGGTAAAGCAATGATGAGACCGGGTTTTATACAACAAATCCACTGTACTTTACTGAAACAGTTCAATAGATAATTCACACAAGCTCTGTATACATGAACTACAGTCTTCACAACTGGCTTATGTGCAATGGCTGGGTTTGGATGGCCCCAAAGCTATGCTTGGTCCCACGGACACCATCGAGGTGTGACCGTTTGTTGCTGCTATCTGAAGGGAATAGTAAGGCATGGTGCACCCCAATGGGACTAAGCAAGGAACTAAACTGGCTTCTTCAGTTTCCTCCCTGGCAGAAGAAGGTTCTGTGCCGTGGAAAGGCCAGCGATAGCTTTCCCTCTCTCAGAAGACTGGTACTGGTAAACTAGAACCTTTTAGTGGGAGGGTTGGAGTGGTTAAGCACAGCCTAGACAGAAACAATTTCAATCTGTCATATACTTGTATAGCGTTTCAATGCAAGTATATGGGAATAACTAAGCAGTTTTTCCAGACAGAAACAACTTTTCAGATATAAACAACAGCGCTAAACCAGAAAGTTAGTATGTCTGTTTTTTCCCTAAGTTGTGCATAGGTAGGAAATTCCAAAGTCTTTCAGCTTTAGCTGGCTGTGTATTAACCCTTTCCTCAGTGCAGTGTAACAGGATATATTCCAATAAACATATAAAATCAATGGGGAAAATGCACATACTCCAAAGTGCCCTTGCTCAAGGGCACTACATATTCAACCCCAAAGACTGTATGTGGGAGGTGGGGCTTTCTGTCTACTTTAATCAGGTTGTACAATCTCTCAGGTAGTACTATGATGGGGAACCTGAAGCCAATCTGAGGGCAGCAGCAAGTGCCTACCAAATGCATAGTATACAACAGATATTCTGAGAACTGATGTGGCTGTCTTGGATAGCAGAAGAGGATCCCAGGAAACGATGGGTCTGCAGCAGAAAAGATGATAATTTGGGCACCAGGTAAGTGTTCTGTTCGATCCCCAACTAATGTGATTTTTTTTCTTGAACTAGAGGGATGCTGTAAACATGCACATGTCCAATTTAGAGCATTACAAATATTACATTTTAACAATTTGTACTACAATTTGAATAATTTTAACAGATATACATTTGGTTTCGGAAATAACTTTCCACCCAAAGAGGAGATGCATGTACATACAGCTTTATAATATATCTGTTTGTTGCACTAAGGATGCTCTAACATGTTTTGATTTACCATTTCTATTAAAATCCTCACTACAAAAATCACATAACCAAGCGTAATTATGCTTTTGATTGAACAATGTGCATATGGGTAAAAAAGATTTTTATGGTGGTTGTTTCTTTGCATCTACTCACATGATTGATTTGTCCTTATTCTTTTAGCCTTCTCTAACATTTTCATCTTTAAAATATTGTGACCCTTGTAAAGATCAGCTTGCCCAAGTCCTAGAATATGATTGCAATGAATTAATTAAAATGAGTTCATCCAATGGGCGAGTAAAAGGAATGAGGTAATGTGAGGGTCATGAGGAAATATAGGGGTCTTTTATTTCTGAGTCACATCGCATGTTCAGAGTATATCACTACAATGAGATGTGATGCTTAAATGCTGTATATACTTTTTGTAGGAGGTATTCAGATACACAACCCATTCATTGTAACATTTCTAATTTCAAATATATTGCAACACCAAAATAGACAAGCCTAATCCAAGATGTCAGCACTGTTTAATATTGTGTGTCCCTGTGGTTGGGAAAACAACTAGAACTAGAATGACAGCAAGGGGTACACAAAGGTGAACCTCTGCATAGATGGATTGATTAGAAGAATTGTGCGTAATTATCCATTCTGTACTGCAAATGAAATTGAACATCACATCTCAAACTCAGAGCCACAAACAGTGTCTACACAAACCATCAGAAGACTAGTTCAAACATCCAGCTACAAGTGTGTTTTCCATTGACTTCATGCCACCACTTTCAAAGGCTACCATGGCAAGATGGCAATAGAGGCTGGAATTGAGGTCTATCCTCTTCAGTGATAAGTCTTGCATTAGTCTCGGATATAGTGGTAGCTGGAGATTGGTCTGAAGACCATATGAGCATGAAGAGGCCTTCTCAAGGGAACATCACACAGGTCTGACTCCAAGGATTATGGTGTGGGGTGGTATCATTTACAGTAGATTGGCCCTCTACTTATTATTTTGGGTGCACTACAGCTTGGCATTACATTTATTTTAATTTTTGAACCAGAACCAGTGGTATAGCCATTTCTCCAGTGTCCCAGGAGCCAAATTTCAACAGGACGAAGCCAGGCCTGCAGCATTTCCAGAATTGCAAAAGGAGCTGCCAGCAGTGAATCTTGATTTGCCTGTCCAAATGCATTCAGAGAGCATTTCACAGACAAACATTAATAACCTCATTGACAGTATGCCAAGGCATGTAAGTACGTGTATTTCTGCACATGGCGCTTATATTTGATAATGAATAAATTGAGATGTTTGGAATATTTTGTTTCCATTTTTTATCATTTTCACATCCTTGTCATGTCTCTCAATCCTGTGATTTCTGTAATTCCTAATTTGTAATTTGTCTTTTATTTTCTAAAGGGTAAATTCACATTGAAGACATGAAAAAGATACGGAATTAAGTATTAAACAAAATAAACGTACCAAAATATGTTTTATTTTAAATTTGCTTTGCTTTTTTGCTTTGATGACAGTACTGGCATAACTAGAAATGACCCGGCCCCACAGCAAATTTTTGAACGGGGCCCCCCCACACAGCAATTTTTTTGCAATGCCCACTCCTGTGGCTAGTCAAGATCACGCTCTCAAACAAGGCCCAGCAGCTGCTGTATCCATTTCCTACAGTGTCTCTGTATATAATGTAATTTTATAATACTGTTGAGGGCCTGGCAGTAAAATCCTTTAGGCCTTACCCTGCTTCCCCTATAGCTACACCTCTGGCTTTGCACACATTTGACATTCTCTCAAACAGCTTTATGATGTAGTCACTTGGAATGGTTTACCAACGGTACTGAAGGAGTTCTTAGAGGTACTGAGCACATGTTGCCTGCTTTTCCTTCACTCTGCAGTCCAATACTTCCCAAACCATCTTAAATGGGTTAAGGAGGCTGGTCAAACAGCCCTTACGTAGCCTGGAGGTGTGTTTAGAGTCATTGTCCTGTTTAAAAACAAATGATAGTCCCACTAAACACAAACCAGATGAGATGACATGTCGCTGCAGAATACTGTTATAGCTATGCTGGGTAGGTGTGTCTTGAATTTTAAATAAATCATCAAGTGCCATCCTCCTCCATGCTTCACGGGGAACCACTCATTAGTGGTAGAAACCATTAGCTCAACTTTTCTACATCTCACCTTTTGAAATCTCAAATTTTGCCACTTCAGACAAAAGTACAGATTTCCACTGCTCTAATGTCCATTCCTTGTGTTTCTTGGTCCAAGCAATTCTCATCTTTTTGTTGTTGTTCCTCAATAATGGCTTCTTTTCAGGAATTCAACCATAAAGGATTGATTCTCGCAGTCTGCTCTCAACAGTTGATGTTGAAATGTTTTAGGTACATGTTAAAAACATTCTGCACGATATAATGAATAAATATGCGGATGCCTATGGCTACATTTGTGGGGGAAAAAAAAATCTGTTTTCTGTGATTTTATTTTTCATAAATGTAGCCATGGACATACACATATTTATTCATATCGTGCAGGATGTTTTTATCTTTTCTCTGTGATATTTGTTTAGTTTGTATTATACACTTGAGGGAGTGACACCTTCAAGTGTGAATGTGCTTCTATTTTATCCTGGGAGTAGCATTCTTGTGCACTTTTGCCCCCCTATCAAACAGTCTGCCTTAATTATGTGATACATATAGGTGTGTTTGCTCCTCTTCTCATTGGTTGCTGATGCACATAGGTGACTAGGAGCTGCACACTATATCTGCAGGGTCTACTCTCCTAAATGTAGATGCCCAACAGCATAGATAGGTTTACCGTAGGTCCTGCCTGACTGAGACCACCTTGGCGCGGGTAGGTGGGCACAGATATGTTATGATCAAAAATCATAGGAACAATGTACTATCAAGTTCACACCACATCTTTTTGACACAAGTCCCTCTCTGCTACTTAAATATCCCACTTTTTGACCTGGGTAATAAACCTACATTAATAAACTTACTAAACTTCTCCAGAAACAATATGTCTGGTTACTACCTGTACATTACAACTCAACTTATATATAGTTTTTCATTATTTAGACAAATTTGGAACTTAAAATGCCTATATTAAATGATTATTGTGAATATTTAAAAGGATATTCCTGCACAGGGGCTGCACATGCTGTAAAAAAAAAAAAGAAAAAGCAGAACTTATACCCACCTTACCAATTCTCCAGAGCTGCAGTTCTGACAGTAAGGGCCAATTCACAGAGACTTCTTTAGCGCTGTTTTTCCTTCATTTTCCACATGGAAAATGCCACAAAAAAAATCGCCTCTAAAAAACTTCCCATTCATTTCAGTGAGAGGCAGAACTGGATAAAGTGTGGAAAAAACAGGCAGCATGCTCTATCCTGAAGCTGAATCCGCTCCTCTGATTCTCCCATTGAAATGAATAGGAAGCTGGAAAAATAGGAAGCTGTAAGCTAAAAACCGCACCAAAACATACCCTTATGGGTCCTTGATGCAAGCAGCTTCTTGCTACTGTCTCAACATGGCAGGAAAAGGCTATGAATGATGCTCAGCCAATCATTGGCTGTATCCATGACCTACTGTCACGCTCTGGTGTGGAGGGAATTGCCACACCAAGCATAAGAGGGAAGGGAAAAGACCAAACAAGGGAAACGGTCACCTCCTGCAGGGAACCCTGAAACTGGGCCCTGACTGACTACCAGTATGAACAGGCCTTAGTGTTAGGAGAGTTCATACACAGGAACCTAATAACAAACTCACCCTATAGAACCCTGCAGCTAGTGACAGGGGAAAGAGTGAACCCGTTCCTCCAAGAGGACGGACGAACAGGAGCCTCCAGAAGGCAAATCCACAACAGGGAAAAGTAGGATAAACACAATAGGGAATATCTTAATGCAGATATTGCAGCAACCGGATCTCAGCCGAAAACAATACCACACACAACAAAGTCAGCAGAAAGTATAAACTGCAAGGAATACTGGGAGAGGAAGGGATAAATAGGGGAAAGATAATCACCACACCCACAACAGCTGAGGGGAAGGGGTGTGGTAAACAGCAACCAAACCAAGAAGAAAACATGTCAAATTATGTCACTTTTGAAAGCCTAGCCGAACGCCTGCGACCTGATGCAGGCACGTTCGTGACACCAACCTCATCTAGAGATTGAATCTTTTACCCACTGAGCCATAAGCATCCCTCTTTGACTTGCCAAAAAGTTTGGCGGTATGGCAGCCTGCACCTGTTATGAAACAGGAGGTGAATTTCAGACTTCTAGGGAATCCATTTAGAAAATCCTTGAAAAATTGTAACGGTATGGCCACATGGTCAGGCATGAAAAAACATGAGAAGCCGTATCTGTCCTGTATATGTTATATCCTTTTATGATCCACTCCTGATTTTGGTTCCATAATTGCACAAGGAAACCTGACCGCTTGGCTGTATTTCTAGAAGTACTTTAACCCTTAGACTCCCAGCGGCGTACATGTACGTGCGGCGGGTGTCATGGCCGGCAAGTCTCTGCTGTTTCTAACAGCAGAAACTTGCGGGTACTTACCGCCATCGGCGGTTTCCTCTTTAGCAATTAGATGCCGTGATCACATGAGATCTAGTAGTCTGGTGTACAGACGCCCCATGTGGTCAAATGGGGTGTCTGTACACGATCTGAAAGCTGTAAACCTCGCTGATGAGGTTTACAGCTTTCAAAGTGCAATTCTTATTCAGGCCACTAGATGGCAGGCCAGGATAAGAAATGAGCAAATTCGGTTTTTAATTCAAAATTAAAAAGCCCTGATTGCTCATAAAGAAAAAATAAAAAACACAATCTATTTGCTCATATTTGAGCTTTAAAATAATCACAACTTTTTTTTAAAAAATGTTAAAAAATACATTAAAAAAATATATATAAAAGTTTAAATCACCCCCCTTTCTGTATAATTAAAAAATAAATACCTAAATAACAATAAATATAGACATCATGGGTATCACCCGTACTTTTTAAATCTAAAAAAAAAATTCCAATACGGCAAATTGTGTGGCGGAAAAAAGCGTCAAAATGTCGATTCGCTGTTTTTTGTTGCTTTTTTTTTTTTAAATTAAATAAAAAGTGATCAAAAAGTCATACACACCCCAGAATGGTATCAATAAAAACTTCAGATCGCCCTGCAAAAAATGAGCCCTTATACAGCTCCGTACACATAAATACCAAAAAGTTATAGGGGTCAAGATATGACAAAAAAAAAAGTCCAACCTTATAATTATTTTATCACTATCAAAACGCAGGAAAAACTTTACATATTAGGTATCGCTGGATACGTACTGACCAGTAGAATGAAAGTAACTGGTCAGTGTTAATGAACATTGAACACTCTAAATAAAAAAACCTGTAGAACTGTAGCGGAATAGCGTTTTTTTTGCAATTCCACCCGATTTGGAATTTTTTCCCCGCTTCCCACTACACTATATGCAATATTAAATGGTGGCATTGGATAGTACAACTTGTCCCACAAAAAACAAGCCCTCATACAGCTATGTGAACAGAAAAATAAAACAGTTATGGCTGTTTGAAGGCATGGAGCGCAAAACGAAAACGCAAAGCCGAAAAAACCTCCGGTACTGAAAGGGTTTCCACACGTTATTGTTGTTGAACCCCACATGCTACCATAATAATTGTAATAAGAAGAATATTAGCTACATTATGGAATTAGATTTTATAATTAGCATTATCATAAAAAACTACTTAACAAATGTCAGATGATTGTTGATAATGAAACTTCTGAAATGCTAAAGGATTACCTTTGGTATAAGGCAGATTTGAAACTTAATCTGATTTTTTTTTTGTCCCAGTTGTGTTTTTCATTTATTTGATGCATTTGCAAAGAACCATGTTTTCTCCAGAATGGAGGGACCTGTGGGACAAGGCTTGACCTTCTCTTTCTATTTTCTCTTTTGTTTGATTCAAGCATTGCTACCAGATGTGGGTCATTCATTAGGGACTTCATTTTCCATAAAGACTTGTAAATAAATCCTTATTTTAACAGCATCTGGTTTGACTTCTTAGAGAAAAAAGCAAATAATTTGTTATGTCTATCAGTTGTTCTCACCACAACATTTTTCCTTGTTATGGAGCTACATATACCATTCATATAACAGCTTAGCAATATAATTATATGTTGTCATTGGGTAATGAGATCAACTAAATGTATCACTTGTGCAAAGATACTGACAACAATATTATGGCATGTGGGTAATTATTAGGGAGCTTGAAAGACTCAATAATTATAATAAAAATCCAGTCATCAATTTAATGTATCATATTATGTTGCTATTCTATATGTTTGTTAAAAAGATGTAGTCATTAGTGATGATCGAGCACCCCGATGTTCGGGTGCTCTGGCCGAACACTAGGTGGTGGTCGAGGGCTCGGCCGAGCACCCGAGTATAATGGAAGTCAATGGGAGAAGACCGGGCACCCCCTGCTCTGCAGAGGGGAGGGTGTCTGGTCCATAAGGAAACGTCAGAAAATGGTGGCAACACCACTGAAATGGTTAGGGAACAGTATGGAGAGGATGTCTGGATGCATCTTGGACTCCAAAGTCGCTGATATTCACGATGATGGCCGACTATTACGCCACTTTTACGAAATGACAAAAATACACCCCAAAACCCCAAGATAACATCGATTTTTACAGGAAATATTGTTATTGTTGTGTTTCCTTGTACGTTAAGCGCAAGTGCAGCCAAAAATTACATGGTAGAGGCACTCCCATACAACCGGTATATCTTATGAAGGAGGGCCTCATTCACATTGTGGTACAATTGTTCATGACGTGGGACTCCTACACTCATAAAGCCTATGCACTAAGTGAAAGGGCTGCCAAAAATTACAAGAAACAGGCAATCCAATACACCCTTTATTACACATAAACGAGTGCATCATACACACCCTTGAAAAATTATGATTGATGGCCTGCTGCTGACACTCAAAAACAATAGGGGTGACATTCTGCTGCTGCACAGACCGTCCTAAAAATTTAAGAGTGACACTCCACTGCCAAGCTGACCGTCCAAAAAATTTAAGGAACACATGCTGCTGCCACCGCACCGCTAAGAGTCACTGATGTCTGTTTCTTTTTTCACTATCCGCTACGGGAGGCCTGTGCCCCCCCAGCGGCGTGTGCCGCATCGGCCATTCCACTCTCGCTTTCCGCGGTAATTCTAGGTCCAATTGCGTTTATCTAAGTTGCTGCACTTAAAAAGCTCGAAGTTTGATCTTAGGATCGAGTTGGCTGTCTGCAGGGAGGCGATCTACCACCTGTTGGAGCCCCTGCCTCTCGGCACCTCCCCGATGCTGTTCGTTGAGTGTCCTGAGGGCCGGAATCGTTTACTTAAAAAATTTGAAGCAAGCCGGGTCAACTCAATACTTGAGCTCTGAATAATGGAATCAGACTCCATGCTGCTGCCACCACACTTTATCAAACTGTCCCAAATTTAAGTTTGACACTCTGCTGCCGAGCTGACCGAAAAAAAAAATTTAAGGGACACATGCTGCTGCCATCGCACTTTATCAAACTGTCCCAAATTTAAGGGTGACACGCTGATGCCAAGCTGACCGTCGAACAAATGATATTCTTGATGTGACATTCTGCTGAAGAGCAGACCGTTAAAAATATATAAATGTCACACGCTAATGCTGAGCTGACCGTCCAAAAAAATGATATTCTTGATGTGACATTCCACTGAAGAGCAGACCATTAAAAATTTTCAAGTGCGACACGCTAATATCGAGCTGACTGTCCAGAAAAATTATATTCTTCATTTGACATTCCACAGAAGAGCAGACCGTTAAAAATATTTAAATTTGACACGCTAATGCCGAGCTGACCGTCCAAAAAAATGATATTCTTGATGTGACATTCTACAGAAGAGCAGACCATTAAAAATATTTAAATGTGACACGCTAATGCCGAGCTGACCGTCTAAAAAAATGATATTCTTGATGTGACATTCCGCAGAAGAGCAGACCGGTAAAAATATTTAAATGTGACACGCTAATGCCGAGCTGACCGTCCAAAAAAATGATATTCTTGATGTGACATTCCACTGAAGAGCAGACTGTTAAAAATTTTCAAGTGTGACACGCTAATGCCAAGCTGATCGTCCAAAAAAATTATATTCTTGATGTAACATTCTGCAAAAGAGCAGACCATTAAAAATTTTCAAGTGTGACACGCTAATGCCAAGCTGACCATCCCACAAATTTATATTCTTGATGAGACTTTACGCAGAAGAGCAGACCGTTAAAAATTTTCAAGTGTGACACGCTAATGCCAAGCTGACCGTCCAAAAAAATTATATTCTTCATGTGACATTCCACTGAAGAGCAGACCATTAAAAATATTTAAATGTGACACGCTAATGTCGAGCTGACCTTCCCAAAAAATTATATTCTTGATGTGACATTCTGCAGAAGAGCAGACCATTAAAAATTTTCAAGTGTGACACGCTAATGCCGAGCTGACCATCCAAAAAAGTTATATTCTTCATGTGGCATTCCGCTGAAGAGCAGACCGTTAAAAATTTTCAAGTGTGACACGCTAATGCCAAGCTGACCGTCCCAAAAAATTATATTCTTGATGTGACATTTCGCAGAAGAGCAGAATGTTAAAAATATTTAAATGTGACACGCTAATGCAGATCTGACCGTCCAAAAAAATTATATTCTTGATGTGACATTCTACAGAAGAGCAGACCGTTAAAAATTTTCAAGTGTGACACGCTAATGCCAAGCTGACCGTCCAAAAAAATTATATTCTTCATGTGACATTCCGCTGAAGAGCAGACCGTTAAAAATATTTAAATGTGACACGCTAATGCCGAGCTGACTGTCCAAAAAAATTATATTCTTGATGTGACATACTGCTGAAGAACAGACCGTTAAAAATTTTCAAGTGTGATACGCTAATGCCAAGCTGACCATCCAAAAAAATTATATTCTTGATGAGACTTTACGCAGAAGAGCAGACCGTTAAAAATTTTCAAGTGTGACACGCTAACGCTGAGCTGACCGTCCAAAAAATGATATTCTTGATGTGACATTCTGCTGAAGAGCAGACCGTTAAAAATTTTCAAGTGTGACACGCTAATGCCGAGCTGACCGTCCAAAAAAATTATATTCTTGATGTGACATTCCGCAGAAGAGCAGACCGTTAAAAATTTTCAAGTGTGACACGCTAATGCCAAGCTGACGTCCAAAAAAATTATATTCTTCATGTGACATTCCGCTGAAGAGCAGACCGTTAAAAATATTTAAATGTGACACGCTAATGCCGAGCTGACCGTCCAAAAAAATGATATTCTTGATGTGACATTCTGCAGAAGAACAGACTGTTAAAAATTTTCAAGTGTGACACGCTAATGCCAAGCTGACGTCCAAAAAATTATATTCTTCATGTGACATTCCACAGATGAGCAGACCATTAAAAATATTTAAATGTGACACGCTAATGCCGAGCTGACCGTCCAAAAAAATGATATTCTTGATGTGACATTCCACAGAAGAGCAGACCGTTAAAAATATTTAAGTGTGACACGCTAATGCCAAGCTGACCGTCGAAAAAATTATATTCTTCATGTGACATTCTGCAGAAGAGCAGACCGTTAAAAATATTTAAGTGTGACACTCTAATGCCAAGCTGACCGTCGAAAAAATTATATTCTTCATGTGACATTCCACAGAAGAGCAGACCGTTAAAAATTTTCAAGTGTGACACGCTAATGGCAAGCTGACCGTCCCAAAAATGATATTCTTCATGTGACATTCTGCAGAAGAGCAGACCGTTAAAAATATTTAAGTGTGACACTCTAATGCCAAGCTGACCGTCGAAAAAATTATATTCTTCATGTGACATTCTGCAGAAGAGCAGACCGTTAAAAATATTTAAGTCTGACACACTAATGCCGAGCTGACCGTCCAAAAAATTTAAGGGTGACACTCTGCTGCTGACCTTATAGAAAAAATTTTTAAGGGAGACATGCCGCTTAGTTGAACGTCTGAAACATTAGAAGCGACATGTAGCAGAGCTGAGCCTGTAAATTATACATTATGGTTGAGTGCCTGCTGGTGAGCTAACAGGCCAAAAAATTATGTTGCAGGCCCAGCTGGTGAGCTGAGCGGCTTACAAATTTGGGTGCAGGCCCAGCTAGTGAGCGAAGTGTGTAAAACATTATGGTTGAGTGCCTGCTGATGAGCTGACAGGCCCAAAAATTATGTTGCAGGCCCAGCTGGTGAGCTGAGCGGCTAACAAATTCGGGTGCAGGCCCAGCTGGTGGACTTCTAGGGCAGCCTAATAAGCTGTTTCATATGATGGAGGAAGAGGAGGAAGAGGAGAAGAGGAAGGGGTACATGGTAATACAGTGTATTCAATACACCCTAAAAGTCAGATTTAAGGTTCCTTCATGTTAAGCCACTTTCCTCTGGTGGAGTACAGAAGTCAGGGGCAAACCAGGCCTTGTTCATTTTGATAAGCGTCAACCTGTCAGCATTGTCAGTTGACAGGCAGATGCGCTTATCAGTAATTATGCCCCCAGCGGCACTAAATACCTGCTCAGACAAAACGTTGGCAGCAAGGCAAGCCAGCACCTCGAAAGGTGTAGGGCACCAGTTCTTGCCACGTGTCCAGCTTAGACACCCAATAATTATACGGCACAGAGGGATCGCTGAGGACGTTGACACGGTCAGCTACATACTCCTTTACCATCTTCCTAAACTTTTCCCTCCTTGTCACACTAGGCTGCTCATCAGGGTGAGGCTGCTGGCAGGGTGTCATAAAACTGTCCCAGGCCTTGGAGAGTGTCGCCTTGCCTTTGTTGGAACTGCTGTGTGTTCCCCTCGTCTCCCCTCCTCGGGTGGCCAAGGAACTACGTACTCTGCCGCCAGCGTTGTCAGATGGAAATTTGTGGAGCAATTTTTCGACAAGGGCTTTCTGGTATTGCAACATTTTACTTGTCCTCTCCCCCACAGGAATGAGAGATGGGAAGTTCTCTTTGTAGCGGGGGTCGAGAAGAGTGAACAACCAGTAATCCGTGTTGCCTAATATGTGTATATCGCGCGGGTCACGGGAAAGGCAGCCTAGCATGAAGTCAGCCATGTGTGCCAGAGACCCAACACACAAGGCTTCGCTCTCCCCACCAGGAGCATGACTCTCAATATCCTCCTCGTCCTCTTCAGCTCATCCACGCCGAAGAGATGGTGTAAACGTGGTATGCCTACCCTGTGTAGCGGTGGCAACCGTCTCCTCCTCCTCCTTGTCCTCCTCCTCCAATTGGCGCTGAGAAGACGAATGGAGGGTGGTCTGGCTATCACCCTGTGTAGGGTCTTCCCCCATTTCCACCTCTTCTACACGCAGAGCATCGGCCTTTATTGTGAGCAGTGAGCTTTTAAGTAGACACAGAAGTGGGATGGTTACACTGATAATGGCATTATCACCGCTCACCATCTGTGTAGATTCATCAAAATTGCATAACACCTCACAGAGTTCAGACATCAATGACCACTCGTCGCTTGTGAAGAGCGGAAGCAGACTAGAAAGGCGCCGACCGTGGTGCAGCTGGTATTCTACTACTGCTCTCTGCTGCTCACAAAGCCTGCTCAACATGTGTAAGGTGGAATTCCATTGCGTGCTCAGGTCGCACAGCAGTCGGTGAGCCGGCAACCGCAAGCGCTGCTTCAGGGTTGCCAGGCCGTCTGAAGCTATCGGTGACTTGCGGAAATGGGCGCACAGGCGACGCACCTTCACCAGTAGCTGAGACAAATTGGGGTAGGTTTTCAGAAACCGCTGAACCACTAAGTTGAATACATGGGCCAGGCATGGTATGTGTGGGAGGTTGGCCAGCTCCAAAGCCGCTACCAAGTTGCGGCCATTATCGGATAAAACCATACCTGGCTGTAGGTTGACTGGTGAGAGCCACAGCTCAGCCTGTTCCCTTATGCCATGCCACAGCTCTGCGGCGGTGTGCTGTTTGTCACCCAGGCAAATAAGCTTCAGCACGGCCTGTTGCCGCTTACCAACTGCTGTGCTACACTGCTTCCAGCTACTGACAGAAGTCTGAGTGGTTCTGCAAGATGGCAATTCTGCATGGGAAGAAGTGGAGGAGGAGGTGGAGGAAGAGAAAGAGGGGTTGCAGCCGCTAGTATAGGTGGCAGCGGAAATCCGGATGGAAGTATGGCCCGCAATCCTCGGCGTGGATAGCACCCGGGCTATCCCAGGGGACGACTCGCTCCCAGCCGACACAACGTTCACCCAGTGTGCCATCAGGGAAATGTAGCGTCCCTGGCCACAAGCGCTTGTCCATGTGTCAGTTGTTAAGTGGACTTTGCCAGTAACTGCGTTGGTCAGGGCCCGGGTTATGTTTCTGGACACATGCTGGTGTAGGGCAGGGACGGTACACCGGGAAAAATAGTGGCGGCTGGACACTGCGTAACGAGGGACAGCCGCCGCCATCAGGCTGCAAAAAGCCTCGGTGTCCACCAGCCTAAACAGCAATATTTCCAGGGCCAGCAACTTGGAAAGTTGCACGTTTAGAGCTATGGCCTGTGGGTGGGTGGCAGGGTATTTGCGCTTGCGTTCAAATGCCTGCGGTAAGGACATTTGAACGCTGCGCTGGGACATTGAAGTGAACGTGCTGGCTGATGTTTCCTGCGAAGGTGCAATGCGGGAGGCATCTGGGCCTGTGTCTTGGACAGCACGTAACAGAGGGGAAGAGGAGGCAGTGGTATGACCTGCAGACACAGATCGTGGACCCAGGCGTTCAGCCCACCTTTTAGGGTGCTTTGCTGACATGTGTCGAATCATGCTGGTGGTGGTCAGGTTGCTGGTGTTTATGCCCCTGCTCATCTTGGTACGGCACAGGTTACAAATTACAATCCGTTTATCATCAGCACTTTCCTCAAAAAACCGCCAGACAGCGGAACACCTAACCCTTGGCAAGGGAGCTGGCCGCAAGGGGCTGCTCCAGGCCTGTTGCGCTGCTGCGGATCCCTCCCCCTCTGTACTGCTGTCCTCGCTCGGCGTGCCACCTTCTCAGGTTGGGTCAGCTATTTCGTCGTCCACCACCTCCTCTTCCACATCCTCACTCTGCTCCTCCTCATGACATGGTGAACTAAAAAGAACCTGACTTAACTGCGTCTCATCCTCATCCACAACCTCTTGAGACACTAAATGCCCTTGACTTATTGGCAACTGTGTCTCATCATCATCATCCACTTTGGGAGAAAATACTTGTCGTTCTCCACCGTCATCGTCTTCAGACTGTGTTTGCTCAATAGGTTAGGAATCAGAGCACAATATTTCCTCATGTCCCACTTCAAGCGGCCTTGGAGAGAGGCCCAAGCCAAGGAACGGTGATGAAAAAAGAGCCTCGGAATATCCCAATGTGGGATCTCTTCTTTGCCCATACTTTGCATGGTGGGAGGAAGGAGGATCAGGGTGAGGATGCGGTTGCCCAGACTCTCAGGCTACTGAGACTGGACTTTGTGAAAGAGGAGGTGGTGCTGAACCGACTGGAAGCATTATCAGCTGAAATCCAACCAACTACCTGCTCGCACTGCTGTGGCGACAAGAGTTGCGTCTCGCTCCGCCCTGCAAACTGTGACATGAAGCTAGGAGTTTTGGATGACTTTGTTTCTTGGGCTCTGCCTGCAGGCACAGTTTCACCGCGACCAGAGCCATGGTCTCTGCGTTCACCATCAGCAGCAGGCCCACTTCCCCGTCCCTTAGTGCTCGCCTTGCGCATATTGTATACTATATATGCAACTTGGTCACAACTGCAGTACTGCAGATTTTTATTAACTGCATGATCAGAAAAATTTAAACGAATGTCCAGTATTCTGAATGTGCTAACGATATAGAGCAACAGCAAATGAGGAACTGCGTTCTAAATTAATGGTATTAAATACGGATGTCAGCTACAGAGATTTTTGACCGGTTGTAATACGCTGTGCACCTAGCGTTACTGACACGGCACACTTGGGGTTTTTTTGCCACCCAAAAAAATTTAAAAAAGACGTATTTCACAATGGACTTTGGCCTTTTTGGAACAGCGACAATCTTTCTGCCTACCCAAATACTATCCCATTTGTTTAAAGGGGTTGCTTGAGTTATTTTTTTGTTCTTTATATGTTACTAACTTGTCAGGTATAACAACTTTCCCATATACTTTGTGTTTCTAAAGCTGCTGGTTTCTCAGAGTTGACTGAGGGTCACATGACCTGTGATGTCACCTTATCTCCCTGGTCTATGATGTTTCGTGTACAAGCCTCAGAGTTCAGATAAGAGTCTGTACACGAGACGTCACTGGCTACGCCCCCTTTCTTTGCCGGGCTCCTGCTATCTTCTCTCTCCCTGGATTCCTTCAGATAAAACATTAACTTCAGCCAGAACACACTGAGGGCTCAAGGCTTTATAACAAATAGTAGCTGCAGCAGTGAGAGGAAACAAATGCTGGCAAGGAGCTATAGAGGAATGTATTGCACAAGAACAG
>ONZH01026281.1:0-63967 GCA_900303285.1 Rhinella marina | reverse complement strand
TCCACGTCCTATTCCGCTAGCCCCCCTCCGCATTTTATTTTTTTTTTGTTGCAAATACAATATTTGGGTATATAATTAGGTATGTGAAATAATTTAGCAAGAGAACGCACAGTACAGTGGCCTATTAAAAGGCCTAGATATTGTATATTTCAAAGTACACAGCCGTGTAGTAACTGAACAGACGGTGGGTATTTACACCAGGTATGTGAGATAATTTAACAAGAGAACGCACAGTACAGTGGCCTATTAAAATGCCTAGATATTGTATATTTCAAAGTACACAGCCGTGTAGTAACTGAACAGACGGTGGGTATTTACACCAGGTATGTGAGATAATTTAACAAGAAGAACGCACAGTACAGTGGCCTATTAAATGGCCTAGATATTGTATATTTCAAAGTACACAGCCGTGTAGTAACTGAACAGACGGTGGGTATTTACACCAGGTATGTGAGATAATTTAACAAGAGAACGCACAGTACAGTGGCCTATTAAATGGCCTAGATATTGTATATTTCAAAGTACACAGCCGTGTAGTAACTGAACAGACGGTGGGTATTTACACCAGGTATGTGAGATAATTTAACAAGAGAACGCACAGTACAGTGGCCTATTAAAATGCCTAGATATTGTATATTTCAAAGTACACAGCCGTGTAGTAACTGAACAGACGGTGGGTATTTACACCAGGTATGTGAGATAATTTAACAAGAGAACGCACAGTACAGTGGCCTATTAAATGGCCTAGATATTGTATATTTCAAAGTACACAGCCGTGTAGTAACTGAACAGAACGGTGGGTATTTTACACCAGGTATGTGAGACAATTTAACAAGAGAACGCACAGTACAGTGGCCTATTAAAATGCCTAGATATTGTATATTTCAAAGTACACAGCCGTGTAGTAACAGAACAGACGGTGGGTATTTACACCAGGTATGTGAGATAATTTAACAAGAGAACGCACAGTACAGTGGCCTATTAAAATGCCTAGATATTGTATATTTCAAAGTACACAGCCGTGTAGTAACTGAACAGACGGTGGGTATTTACACCAGGTATGTGAGATAATTTAACAAGAAAACGCACAGTACAGTGGCCTATTAAATGGCCTAGATATTGTATATTTCAAAGTACACAGCCGTGTAGTAACTGAAACAGACGGTGGGTATTTACACCAGGTATGTGAGACAATTTAACAAGAGAACGCACAGTACAGTGGCCTATTAAAATGCCTAGATATTGTATATTTCAAAAGTACACAGCCGTGTAGTAACAGAACAGACGGTGGGTATTTACACCAGGTATGTGAGATAATTTAACAAGAGAACGCACAGTACAGTGGCCTATTAAAATGCCTAGATATTGTATATTTCAAAGTACACAGCCGTGTAGTAACTGAACAGACGGTGGGTATTTACACCAGGTATGTGAGATAATTTAACAAGAGAACGCACAGTACAGTGGCCTATTAAAATGCCTAGATATTGTATATTTCAAAGTACACAGCCGTGTAGTAACTGAACAGACGGTGGGTATTTACACCAGGTATGTGAGATAATTTAACAAGAGAACGCACAGTACAGTGGCCTATTAAAATGCCTAGATATTGTATATTTCAAAGTACACAGCCGTGTAGTAACAGAACAGACGGTGGGTATTTACACCAGGTATGTGAGATAATTTAACAGAGAACGCACAGTACAGTGGCCTATTAAATGGCCTAGATATTGTATATTTCAAAGTACACAGCCGTGTAGTAACTGAACAGACGGTGGGTATTTACACCAGGTATGTGAGATAATTTAACAAGAGAACGCACAGTACAGTGGCCTATTAAATGGCCTAGATATTGTATATTTCAAAGTACACAGCCGTGTAGTAACTGAACAGACGGTGGGTATTTACACCAGGTATGTGAGATAATTTAACAAGAGAACGCACAGTACAGTGGCCTATTAAATGGCCTAGATATTGTATATTTCAAAGTACACAGCCGTGTAGTAACTGAACAGACGGTGGGTATTTACACCAGGTATGTGAGATAATTTAACAAGAGAACGCACAGTACAGTGGCCTATTAAAATGCCTAGATATTGTATATTTCAAAAAGTACACAGCCGTGTAGTAACAGAACAGACGGTGGGTATTTACACCAGGTATGTGAGATAATTTAAACAAGAGAACGCACAGTACAGTGGCCTATTAAATGGCCTAGATATTGTATATTTCAAAGTACACAGCCGTGTAGTAACTGAACAGACGGTGGGTATTTACACCAGGTATGTGAGATAATTTAACAAGAGAACGCACAGTACAGTGGCCTATTAAATGGCCTAGATATTGTATATTTCCAAAGTACACAGCCGTGTAGTAACTGAACAGACGGTGGGTATTTACACCAGGTATGTGAGATAATTTAACAAGAGAACGCACAGTACAGTGGCCTATTAAATGGCCTAGATATTGTATATTTCAAAGTACACAGCCGTGTAGTAACTGAACAGACGGTGGGTATTTACACCAGTATGTGAGATAATTTTAACAAGAGAACGCACAGTACAGTGGCCTATTAAAATGCCTAGATATTGTTATATTTCAAAGTACACAGCCGTGTAGTAACAGAACAGACGGTGGGTATTTACACCAGGTATGTGAGATAATTTAACAAGAGAACGCACAGTACAGTGGCCTATTAAATGGCCTAGATATTGTATATTTCAAAGTACACAGCCGTGTAGTAACTGAACAGACGGTGGGTATTTACACCAGGTATGTGAGATAATTTAACAAAGAGAACGCACAGTACAGTGGCCTATTAAATGGCCTAGATATTGTATATTTCAAAGTACACAGCCGTGTAGTAACTGAACAGACGGTGGGTATTTACACCAGGTATGTGAGATAATTTAACAAGAGAACGCACAGTACAGTGGCCTATTAAATGGCCTAGATATTGTATATTTCAAAGTACACAGCCGTGTAGTAACTGAACAGACGGTGGGTATTTACACCAGGTATGTGAGATAATTTAACAAGAGAAACGCACAGTACAGTGGCCTATTAAATGGCCTAGATATTGTATATTTCAAAGTACACAGCCGTGTAGTAACTGAACAGACGGTGGGTATTTACACCAGGTATGTGAGATAATTTAACAAGAGAACGCACAGTACAGTGGCCTATTAAATGGCCTAGATATTGTATATTTCAAAAGTACACAGCCGTGTAGTAACTGAACAGACGGTGGGTATTTTACACCAGGTAATGTGAGATAATTTAACAAGAGAACGCACAGTACAGTGGCCTATTAAATGGCCTAGATATTGTATATTTCAAAGTACACAGCCGTGTAGTAACTGAACAGACGGTGGGTATTACACCAGGTATGTGAGATAATTTAACAAGAGAACGCACAGTACAGTGGCCTATTAAATGGCCTAGATATTGTATATTTCAAAGTACACAGCCGTGTAGTAACTGAACAGAACGGTGGGTATTTACACCAGGTATGTGAGATAATTTAACAAGAGAACGCACAGTACAGTGGCCTATTAAAATGCCTAGATATTGGTATATTTCAAAAGTACACAGCCGTGTAGTAACTGAACAGACGGTGGGTATTTACACCAGGTATGTGAGATAATTTAACAAGAGAACGCACCAGTACAGTGGCCTATTAAATGGCCTAGATATTGTATATTTCAAAGTACAGCAGCCGTGTAGTAACTGAACAGACGGTGGGTATTTACACCAGGTATGTGAGATAATTTAACAAGAGAACGCACAGTACAGTGGCCTATTAAAATGCCTAGATATTGTATATTTCAAAGTACACAGCCGTGTAGTAACTGAACAGACGGTGGGTATTTACACCAGGTATGTGAGATAATTTAACAAGAGAACGCCACAGTACAGTGGGCCTATTAAATGGCCTAGATATTGTATATTTCAAAGTACACAGCCGTGTAGTAACTGAAACAGACGGTGGGTATTTACACCAGGTATGTGAGACAATTTAACAAGAGAAACGCACAGTACAGTGGCCTATTAAAATGCCTAGATATTGTATATTTCAAAGTACACAGCCGTGTAGTAACAGAACAGACGGTGGGTTATTTACACCAGGTATGTGAGATAATTTAACAAGAGAACGCACAGTACAGTGGCCTATTAAAATGCCTAGATATTGTATATTTCAAAGTACACAGCCGTGTAGTAACTGAACAGACGGTGGGTATTTACACCAGGTATGTGAGATAATTTAGCAAGAGAACGCACAGTACAGTGGCCAATTAAATGGCCTAGATATTGTATATTCAAGGTACACAGCCGTGTACTAAACTGAACACGACGGTGGGTATTTACACCTGGTATACAAAAAGGGTATTGCAGGCACACAGAACCCAGAACACTAGAGCCAAATAAACTGTATTTATAAAAATAAAATAAAATTCACAAGCCCGTATACTGCCAGATCAGATGGTGCATATACACACTAGTTTATATAACAGGGTTGTTCAGCCTAAAAGAACGCTGAACAGTAGTGCAAATATAGTTTGGTATGTAGCAGAGCACCTAATACACCACTAATGCCTCTCTCTGTCCCTACTCCAGCAGCTATCCCTGAATACAGCAGCCGTTCTCTGTAAAGTCTATATTGTAGTAAAGCTATCACTGAAAGTCCACTGTAGTAGCCCTGATAAGGGCTTTTATCACGCTCCTGCCTGTCCAACAGCTAAAACCTATCTGTCCCTTCTCCAGCCTCTGTCCCTGACTAAGTTCACGCAGCATATGCGTACGAGCAGGAAGAGCTGAGTTTTTAATATTCGAGGTCACATGGTTTTTCCAGCCAATCCATGTAGACGCTGTTTTCGCGCTGCCAGCGTGCTCAGCGTGCCTGTCATACCCCCCCTGCATGTTGATTGGTGGAAAAAGAGCGCCAGGGAAGGTGGGAGGGGAAACGAATTCTAAGTGCGCCATCGCCGTTATACTCGATTGAAATCGAGTATGCCGAATATCGTAGTATTCGATCGAATATCGGCTCGATCGAACACTACTCGCTCATCTCTAATAATAAACTAATATCCTGACCACACTACACATGTTATAAACACGTTACATGATATTATTTTCTATCGTCATGCTACATGATATTGTGTTTTACCCTCTTTCATAAGAAAGCCTTCAAATGACCTCATCATGGTCATGTGAAGGCTGTACAGTGGGATGATGACAGTAAAAGTATTTTTCATACTGCTCCCCAAACTGCTATGTCCCTGTTATATTGCACTCAGAGTTGTGATCTTGGTATAATTTTAAGGGTTGGATTTTGGGCTTATTTTCAAAGAGTGGCAATCATTTAAAATCAAGACATGTGTTTTAGTGCAAGGGTTAAATGGGCTGTATTAGAGAACAGAAAATGGTCTGGTTTTTTTTTTTAGAAATGGTGCCCCTCTAGACAAAACCTTGTCCTCTTATCTGGAATTTATTTGAAGGCAGCTGAGTTGCAATCCCAGACACCTGCACTGTCTCTGGAAAAAAAAAAAAAACTTTCTAATCTCATGCAACCTCCTTCTAAGGGATTGTCCTCTCATTTTATGCTGATTGCCAAGATCATATGTCCAGAGCTACTGAAGAACAGCTGATCGGTGGGGATGTAGGGTGTCAGGCGTCTTCAGATCAGATATTGATGGCCTTCTATGAGGATAGGCCATCATTATAAAAGGAGCGCACAGACCCTTATAGGACAGAGAAGAAGTAATATCTTATAAAAGCAGTAGAAAAAAAATTTAATGTTAAGACAGTGAAATTGATGCTCCTTAATTCACAGGCAAAAGGAAATCAAATACAAAATTTATAGTAAAATTGCTTAAAGTTTTGATCTTTGTTGATGGAAAAGCATTGAAGAAGTGATAATAATGATAACCATAAAGTTTCTACTTTACTGGTGAACTTTAAGTGTTCATTTTACTAAACCATAAATTTCGTAAATTTCCTGATTCAATAATTAATTGAGCTGAGATCTTAAGCCTGTGCTGTATGAATTCTGTGCATTACATCACACATAAGCACCTTTATCTACTTCCAGTGTTGTACCAGGATTCCATGAGCCCACCAGAGAAGATTATTCTGAGGTCAACCTTCCATGTGTGCAGAAGAACACATCCATAATTGTAATTAGAGGTGACAGAATTTCTTGAAATTCATTTTGGATCCGATTCATCATATTTAAAAAAAAAAAAAAAAAAATTTCTTCAGTGTCCGAATCCATTCCACACAAATTAAATATACTCCAAATTTTGCAGCTGAGTTGCTTATACTGATTAAGTGGAGATATTGAGCCTCCTACTATTACTGCTTGGTTAGATAGATGCATCAAATTTGTCTTATGGAGGAACTACTGTAGAAGGTTGGGAGAACAAAAGCTGAAGTGTCTTCCTAAAAATCTGGCAACCATGGCTAGATTCCATAAAGATAAAAAATACTCTTGACCAGTGGTGTACAGAGAGAAGTAAGGGCCCCATAGCAAGGATCAAACCAGCCCCCACACACAGGACAGAAGGGTTTCTGCTTAAACCCCTGTCAATGATCCTTGGGCCATTTTTCCACTGCTTTATTTGCTAAAAGTTGTTCCTTTAGAGGGTAGAGTCCTGACCAAGTTTTCACCCCCGTAGAAGAGGGGATGATCCCAACTGGGCCCCATAGCAGTTGCATGGTCTGCTGCTATGGTAGTTACGCCCCTGCTCTTGACTTACACAACAGTGTATTTTAGGTGTATTCAGGGTTTTGGACCACACTAATACTCGTACATACTGACGTGGGCAGTTTTTCCTCATTCTCCTCTCTCACTTTATACTTTATGCCTTTATATAGAGCTCCCTACATAAACCTTGAGAAAGAGACAACATTCCTAAACCTCATTCCATTTAAGATTTCCTACTCCATTTATATGTTTTATATTGTTGACTTTTGTCGAATATTAGGTTTTACTCTTCTTTCCTTTCTAGGCTAAGACTGGAACGTGACCTACGGCCGTTATGTTTGCATAGATCCACGTAGGGTGAAACATCCCAAGCTACATAAGCCTGAAGCGTGTCTTTCACTGAATGTACACATCTCTATCATTAATACCTGATAGTGCTGAGCAAATCAAAGTCGAACAAATTGACTTCGATCTGAATTTCAGGAAAAATTTGATTTGACACAAAGCTTAATTTCCTCATGCTTTATCATAACTAATCTATTTTTCCTGAAATGCTAGTTAAAAAAAAACATACTCACCTCATCTATTTGCTCACAGATAGGATATAGCAGCCATCTTGAGTGGAGAAACCTAACATCAGCGTGTTGGCCAGGCATCATCACGTCACCGCGTGAGATTTTGCACAGTTTCTTCAATCGAGATGAACTCTCTGTACAAAGCGAGTGTATTTTTAATGCTGATTAACCCCTGAAAGGCCTCAATTTTATTGTCAGATGTCACGATCAGGGATGAACGCGGCATCTGAGAGGTTCAAAGACAGGGGACATCACGATCACCATTCTCCGTCATTGCACCTGCTGCATGCAATGGAATGCAATTTGTAACAAATAAAGCCCCCTGTTGTAGCTCCAGTATTAATAATGCCCTCTGCAGTGCCCCATGGTGTTCTAATGCCTTCTGGTTATTATTTCCTCCTCCATAGTGCCCCTGTATTATGCCCCCTGTAGTGCCAGTTTGTGTAATGCCCCTCTGTATTATAATACACCTGTTGTAGTGATCTGGCCTGTATTAATGCCCCTCTGTAGTGCTCTGGTTGTTTTAATGCCCTCTTCACTCCCATAGTGCCTCGCGTAGCGCACACATTTAAAAAAATAATAATCACCTTCCTCCTGTTCCCCGCCATCATCTATGATACAGGCCACAGGGCTCTTCCAGAACTCCTGACAAAGCTGGCGGAAGCAAAATGGGCATCCAGATATTTGTTGATCCCCCAGACACATAACCTCCTGTCATGTCTTTAGGTGGGTTTTACTTACAGGATGTATTTTTACTATTGTACATTATTTACTCTGGAGACCGGTCAGATATTTGTGGAGGATATATTTGGGACATTCCCCATAGGTAGTTTAAGATGATGATTATCTAGGTGCTTCTGCTTATTTTTATGTTTTGATAATTTTAGTGTTGATCGAGCACCCAGGTGCTCGTGTGCCCGGGTGCTCTGGCCGAGCACTTGGGGGTCCTCAAGTGCTCGGCTGAGCACCCGAGCATAATTGAAGTCTATGGGACTAAACCAGGCATCCCCCGCTCAGAAGAGGGGAGGGTGTCTGGTCTAAAGGGGTCCCAAAAAAATAAAAATAAAAAACACAAACAGAGAGTTAAACTTACCTTCCCCGTCAGCTCCCGACCTATTCCAGCAGGAAAGATGGGGAGCAGAGTGGTAAGTTTTACCACAGCGCCACCTGCTGGAGGGAGCTGCAGGGAAAGGTAAGGTGACTGATCTGTCATGAACTCCATTGAAAGTCAATGGAGGACGGATCAGTTTACTAGTGTGTCACACCAAATGGATCCGTCCCCATTGACTTGCATTGGGGTCATGACAGATCCATCTTGGTGCGAGAGGGGACTCGAGCTTTGCGCTCGAGTACACTCGGTGTTCGGTCGAACACCGAGTGGACCAGAGCACAGGCATGCTCGGCCGAACAGCGAGTTCGGCCGAGCATGCTCGCTAATCACTAGATATTTTCTACCCCACTTGTGGGCCTGGTACTTGGTATCACAATTATGATCACCTTAACCATTGTCTTATGTTTTTTTGCCTTAATCATCTTTTTCTAAATTATGGTTTTTTTTATCTCTTTTTCCATAAATGTTAGATTTTAGCATACATTGATTCTGGGCATCATTGTTTGTTCCCTAGGGAAAATTTTTGTAGATGTTGTAGATTTGTAAAGATGTCCTATTTACTGTTTGAGGCTTGTTTGTTTTTTCACAGGCCTATTCTGACCTGCGGCCTGAGTTGCAGCATCCTGGTGTGTCCATTACCTCGTGAATGCACTGCCTAAGACCTGGTACAGGAGCTCGCAGTTGATGTCATTGAGACTCCTGCACCTTTCTACTTGGTGACACGTGAGGACAAGAGCGATAGGCTCCTCTTGCCAGCCGTAAAAGGACAGGTTCACAGGCCAGGGACCACATGTGGCTTGCAGGCTGCGTGTTTGAGACCCCTGATCTAAGGATACCAGGATAACCATGCAAATCATAAGCCTCTCATGGAATAGAATTTCCAATAGGCAAACAGAAAATGTTGCCTATGTGGGTTGTCTAGAATTTACAAAAATTTTCTGGAAATTTTATAAAATAAAGTAATTCTATGACACTTGTTCAATCCCCCACTGCTCCTCTGGGTGGGATTGAACTGGTGAGTATGCAGTATTTTTATTAGCTTTCCTAAAATTTGGCAATTTTTGTGTATATTTCCACCCCCTTTAAGTCGAGCCTCTCCTCCTTATTTTAACAGATAGGTTTAGACTGTATGTTAAAGGCAGGATATTCTGATACCCTACATTTATCAGGGTCAGTGCTCTTCCCGTCTCATTCAAGACTAAAGTACTGGTGTCTGTAACGGTGTGTACAGCGCCCTATAAAATGCACCAGCAGTGTCCCAACAATGCCAGCAGAGTGCCCTCATTACAGTCCCAACACAGTACTTCTATGGGCAGCAGCAGCAGAGTTCCCCCTTAGGCACAGTCTGATTTGCACTGAGTGGCAGGTTCGAAGCATGAACTATGCATCAGCGCCTGATATATCCTTTGGTCTTATAATGGGGTCTTCTTGATGTCGGTCAATTTGAAAGAAAACACAGCACTGCGGCCAAAGCAAGTTTTCATGTAAAAAAAGTTACGGAATTTGAACTTAGCTGTAAATGAACCATATTATTATTTTATTATTTTGGTATTAAAAATTAAAACAGCTATAGTGTACCATTATCTCAATGCACTTTCATACACACTGGCAGAAATGAGTAGCACATTGAGGGAAAATATGGTTTTATGCATGAGCCATTAAGAGGAGGACGTGAAAGATAAGAAAAGTTAGAAGTAAGAGCATCAGATGTGTATCTAAAGGCGACCAGACACATCTGTCCTATTCCTCCGACACATATGCATGATCGGCCGATTACCAAACGCTGGCATGCAGGCGAAAGGAAGAGTTGAGCAGATGGAAATAGTGGATGAGGCAATAAGGGTGGTTGTAGTCCTCATGGTGGTGAATTCCAGCTCTGGACCTCTCCAGGCAGGCGTGGACAGTGAATGGAGGGGTGCAAACTTTGCTCCCTTCGGGGCACACCATGGACTTTTGGGGGCTCCTGCCTGGTGGTGGCTGGGGTGCCCTTGATGTCAGGCGGATAGACAGGGGGTGCAAAGCAGGCAGGGGGCCAGCAGATGGTGGAGGCATATGATCATGATCATATTGTTAGACTAAATAAAGTATTTCTTTACTGAATAGGTGATGGGAGTTACAGTTATAGAAATGCAAACAGCAGGCAAAGTTCTAAGGTATTGCAGAGAGTAGGCTTATCCCATAAGATGTATATAGGAGATGGCTGCAATAATGTTTCTCTCTGAGTCTCTTTCTATAGGTACTAGCAATCTTCCCAAATTTAAAATAGTTGTGCAATCACTCTCCATATATGTTCTGCAATGCCCAGTCTGCAGGGTGCAGTCTTACATTGAATGACCAGTCCATCTGAGAAGTGAGGCAGATGTAATAAGCAATTAACCCCATTTCTACATGCAGTAAAATCTATTGCCACATACCTTGCCGTCTCAGTCCAGCCTTAATGGTCCTCAACCATCTGTAAATATCTAATGCTTCCTTCTCTCAGGGGATAATCCTTCCCATGTGCATAACCTTACATTTGTCAGTGTTAAACTTCATCTGCCACTTCTCTAGCCCAAGCCTCCAATCTATCCAGATCCATCTGTAGCAGTGTACTGTCCTCTGTAGTATATATACAGTATACTGTCCTGTTAACGTAATTTAGGATAAGTCCCAAATTAGACTTAATACTCAGTTGTCTGTGGTGTTCAAATTATGTTAAATTTCCCCCTTCATGGTAAGAGGGTGCGGCCACAGCACAAGAAATGCACGTCCAGTCTCATTGCTGATCATGCAGAGCTCTCCTGGTTACACCCAGGGAGCTAATTTTATTAGAAATACATTTTCTGTGTTAATTACTTTACACAGTTTAGTGTCATCTTCAAAAATTGATATTTTACTGTGCAAGCATTCTATAAGATCATTAATAAATATATAGAAGAGAATAGTGACCAATACTGACCCCTGTGGTACCCCACTAGTGACCAATCTGAGTACAGTATTTACCGTTAATACCCACCCTCTGTTTTCTATCACTGAGCCAGTTACTTACCCACATACAGACATCTTCTCCCAGGCCAAGCATTCTCAATTTATACACTAGCCTTTTATGTGGTATCGTGTCAAATGCTTTGGAGAAGTCTAGATATACGACATCCATTGATTATCTGCGGTCAAGTTTAGAACTTACCTTCTCATAGAAACTGATTAAATTAGTTTGACATGATCGATCCCTCATGAAGCCATGCCGATATGACGTTATTTGCTTATTTTCATTGAGGTACTCCAAGATAACATCTCTTAGAAAACAGTTTACCCACGACAGATGTTAAACTTACCGGCCTATAGTTTCTGGGCTCTGTTTTTGGACCCTTTATGAATATTGGCACCACATTTGCTATGCGCCAATCGTGTGGAACACCCCCTGTCAGTATAGAGTCCTTAAATATCAGAAATAAGGATCTGGCTATGACATTACTTAATTATCTTAGGATACAGGGGTGTATGCCATCTGGTCCTGGCGATTTGTCTATTTTGATCTTTTTAGGATGCCGCTGTACTTCTTCCTGGGTCAGACAGGGCACTTTTATTGGGGAATTAACTTTTACACTTTGCATTTGATCTGACAGTTTATTTTCCTCAGTGAATACAATGAATACTGGATGAAAAAAATCCTAGGCTGTCTGGCCACTCATCACCTTCTCCCTCACTAACATGACCTGGGTTTATACCATATGTCTGGTCAGAGGTTCTAGCTCCCATAAACCTTCACACAGCCTGCTTCTTCCCTAGACTGGCAGCCCACTGGCAGTTCAACCCACATCTCCCTGAGCTCTTAAGCTGGCTGCTGATTAAACCTCATTAACGGCCCAGTTCTCTGATGAACAGAGCAAAAACCCAACTTCCCCGAACTTTCCTTCTCACCCAGCTTTCCTTTCCTTCTGCCACTATGGCAGCTTCACTTCCACAATAGATATAGTAACAATAGAGATTCCCTCTAACCGAATAACATAGTTATATCCTATTCTGAACTTTTCCAATTAGACACCAGGAACCAGTCTGAGACCCTGGTACAGATTTGGTCTCAAACCTCAGAGTTGAAAACTGTAAAGAATGAAAACATACTATAATTTCTATACAATAAAACCCATAGACATCTGAGAAGTTCCTTCAACTGCTTTATTATCTATAGGAGTCCGTACAACTAATAGCGCTATGTATATCTATTATATTATATATGTTTAGAATGTCCGTAACTATAGAAATAATTGGTTACATTTTAGGCTGCATTTAAACCTACTGTTGGCAGTTTCCATCATGTTTGACGATAAGAATAGCACAGTATTAATTTACAACTGCTTCATGTCAATAGAATTCAATACAGATCAGTACCCTGGGGCAGATGGGGGAGAAGGGCAGAGAGCAAGCTTCACCACTGCTGGAGAAGAAGCAAAATATGAGTATTGCAGGTTTGATTCCCTTTAAATGGCTAACAAAAATAGAGGCAATTATGTTACATAGCGAGCTTTCGAGACATCACACTCCCTTCATCAGGCATACTACAAGAATGTACAAATCAGACATTCCTGTATCGAAAACCTATTGATTGGCCTACATACCTAAAATGGCACAGCTTCCACCCCAAGCATATTGAAAAGTCTAGAATTTATAGTAAGGCCATCCGATATAACCAAATGTGTTCCAGCCCTTCCAATAGGGATGGGTATTCACAACATTCGAAAAGGACCTGTTTACACCAGGGCTATTTTTATCCTTCATCTGAAGATCAGATCACAAGAGCCACCAAGATCCCAAGAAGTCAAACTCTCCAATACAATTAAAAGAGAGAGAACCAGCGTGTACATAACTCTACTAGTGACCTACAACCCACAACTAGAGGTACTGAGGAAAACTGACAAAAAATTACACCATGTCCTACATTAGGGTGAGAGGCTAAAACAATCTTCCCAGATCCCCCCTTACACACTTACCGACAGAAGTTCATGGCCATATACTACAGAAAAAGCAACCCATCACTGTAATCTAAGAAGATGCAAAACCTATGTATCATGACAACAGATAAGATCCGGATCCCAGACACACAGCAGGACTATAAGATCTCTGGGACATTCACATCCAATGTTGTGTATTGGATTCTCTGCACTAAATGTCCTGTTGGGGGGTCTCTATGTTGGAGAAACAGGTCAGAAACTTAAAAAAGTTCTCATATTAAAAGGTAATTTCAAATCTTAAAGAACCAGAAGAATTTGGGAATGCAAATTTATAACACTGCTTAACACTTTGAATACTGGACTGAATTTGTCCCCGGGATTTATGACACACTACAAGATCTATCAACTTAGAGACCATAAAACTTTCACACCCCTTATCCTTAAGATGATTAAAGACTCATTCTCAAGATTAGAGATGAGCGAATCTTCGCTTCGGCGAATATTCACAGAATTTTTAAAAAGATTTGCCTCGGATTCAATTCGGTTCAAGTTGCATAAAAAATATTTGTGTTCTGCGAATATTCCCGCAAAAATGTATGCATGAGTGTACAAATTGCGTACGAAGCTTTAGCGTATTATTGTCTAGGCCCACAAAAATAACGAACACACATTAAAAGTACTGTACTTAATTACCTACGCATTAGCGTACAAATTATATTAAGCGTACGTACGTAGCGTTAGCGTACAAAGATTTAAGAAGTCATTTCCGAAGCGAATCTGAATTTTTTCTGTGTAGAAAAAAACAAAGATTCCAACTAATCTATGAAGCGGTGAATAGATTCGCTCATCTTTACTCAAGATCTTTGATGTTCTGTTGTTTTTCAAATGTCCACTCATTCCCCTATCTCTTTGTGTTATTGTATATACTTGTATATTGCTGTTTCTTCCTACATTCTTGGAGTATGCCTGATGAAGGGACTGGTGATGTAACATCATTACCTCTATTTTTGTTAGCCCTTGAGAGCACTAAGCTAATTTATGTAATATATATATATATATATATATATATATATATATATATATATATATAAATAATGTATCTATATATGTGTTAGGTCTACATATACTTGTGTAATGCACATATTTGTCTAATGAGTATGTGTATTTGTGTAATGTATATGCGTGTGTATAAGTATTAATCTATGCAGTGGTTTTATTTATGTGTCTGGCATAGCAGTATAGCAATACTATCTATATGTACATTACAGTTTTTTATTTATAAGCTACAATCCAATTCTTAGGTAAATTCAATTTCATATTAACACTTTATTTTTGTGTACCTTTGCATTAAAGTGATCCCATCTAATTGTTTCCGTGGTGAGATGAGGCAAAGTGCTGGTCTGGGGTGGAAGGATTTATGGAAATGGCCAAGCATAGCAGTCATTGCACATCAGGCTATGCTTTTCTATAACCCAGGGGCTCCAGCTGCTGTCCTATGCTGTTTGTGTAGCTCCTGTACACTGTTATGCGAGTCATGAAATAGGGGGGTGTTGCTATAACTTGGCCTCCCCTGGCTAGCCCTTAGTCCTATCTCAGCTATGGAAACTAAGATACAACAACCCCTTTAAAATGACAAAAATGCATATGTATTATAAAAACAAAAAAAACTGTGTATTTCTGACGAGCGGGAAATTTTAGTTTTATCGAGTTCTAGGTTTGTGTGTAGATGGAGGGGTGAGCCGGGTGAAGAAAATCCTCACTACAGCTTCCCCTAATAAAACACAATACTAAACAATTATAATGTTTTGGATCTGTACCTGTGCTCTATATATTTGGACAATCAAAATTTCTAATCCAGATACAATTGGACAAACAATAGTTCAAACAAAAGTACATTCTGTGATGTCTACTTTTTAAGCCTAATGTGAATTCATATCAGATGCTCTTCTCCTTTCTTCTTCCCTGGAATCTACCTTCCCCACATCTTCTGCAAAGACCTTCTTAAACGCAGTTTGAATAGAGGTACAAATTTTTTCCTTAAAATCCAGACCAATGAAGATGTAAAGAATGGGATTAATGCAGGTATTGGCTATCATCAGGCACCTCGCTATTTGTTTTCTAGTGAGATACACTTGAGTAGTATTCTGGGACCCAAATAGTTGTAAAAGGAGAAAAAAATTATATGGAAAGAAGCAGACAAAGAAGGCGATGATGATGGCCACAAAAATGTTGTAAGATCTTAAAGATAAGGTGATGCCTTTTCTCTTGATTCTCAAAGTAACGGCAGTGTAGCAAAATAAAATTATGGTGAAAGGCACAAGAAACAAGCAAACCATGTTTAAAGTTTCCTTCCACCTGTAGTTTTTGCCAAGGTTGTTAGGGCAAGATATTTTATTCGGTTTAATAGATATGTTTTGGAAGATGAAATGTGGAAAACTGAACAGAGTAGATATGATCCAAATGATTATGGCTATGTTGATGGCCAGTCCTGGTCTTCGATGATTCTTACACCATACAGGGAAATAGACGCAAACAAAGCGATCTACACTGATGACCATGAGCTGGAGAACACTGACGGTTAGGTTGAGAAAGTAGAAAAACAAATATAGCTTGCACATGAAATTTCTAAATGGCCAGTTATTAAGAGCAAAGTAAGTAATTCTCAGAGGTAAAAAAAATGTGAAAGAAAAGTCAGCTATGGCCAAATTGAGAATCCACACCACATTGACTGTCTTCGCCATCCTGAAGATGCAGAACCAGATAACCAGACCGTTTCCAGTAGTCCCCAGTAAATAAACCATCACAGTGACCACTAGCCTGTATGTTTGTGGGGTGGTGTAGATGCTTGAAGTAGAATTATTACCAAGAGCTTTGTCACTGTTATTAACCAAAGAATTATTGTAGATGTCATTTATCAAGGGATTGTTTGCGGTTACATTCGTCATGACCTTAGGAATCTGGTAAGAAAAAGAAACATATATAAAATTTGTTGCATAGTGTGCCAAATGAGAAATATTTACTATACTATTTTTAAAAATTAAAAGCTAAACTATAAATTACCATGAGTAATTTTATTTCTTATATTTTCACTTTAACCACAAATGCAACATTTTAAATTGATAAATGTTAAAGCTGCAAACTGCAAATTACACTCGACCTTGTACCTTTCACAAACATAATGTGATGTCTACAGAGAAGCTTAACTTACATTTTTTTTATTTGTTTCTTCCTTAAAGTGAGGACAATATGTGAGCTCAACATAAATTTGAGGGGATTGTCTGTGATTTTTGTTAATTTGATGCAGAGTTAAATCATGGAAAACCTACAGTATATGTCTTATCAATAAAAGAGTAATAATTATAATTGTAAGTATACCGTGAACAAAATATAAAAATCCATCTGAGTTTTATATTGAAAAATAGAAAATTGTAATGTAATTTTAATTAAATAATTTAGTAAACTTAAAATTAATGTAACAAGAAATTGACAGCACAACATTCTGTGTTTGCTTTTTAGTACTAGCACTAATGTCAATACTAGCAAGACAATAATGCCGACTTTAATAATATATTTTCACCTAAAGAATAACAGTCATTATTAACTGCTAAAACATAATTATTTTTCAACATTCTATGTTGCATCATTACAGATCAGAACACATCTACATACCATAGGCGTTTTCTACTTCTGCAAGCCTTGATGTCTCTGCAACTTTCTTCAGTCTGAATACATTCTGCAATCACATTCTCTATATAGAGATAGCAAAATGTTATCATACTTTTAAAAGACAATTCCTTGCTTTTAGAGAGATTAAAAAACTTTTAAATATTTATTTTTTTAATTCTAGGTACTTATGATAGTACAATACTGACACCTATGGAAGTCATAATTTATAATTATCTTTACTAATTTACAGAGTAATGTTAAAGGTTTTTAACCTTTCACTACCAGCTCCGTACATTTAAGGCGTTTGAGCAACAGGCGATGGCGCCCACTCACAGAGACAGCAGAGATCCGGAGATTACGACCGCAACTGGAAAATATGCAGATTGGGCAATTAAAACCTTTAGATCCATTATCAAGTGTGATCACGGCATCTAAAAGTTAAAACCCCGTAAGCACAGCATTCTCTGCAGCCAATGAGGTTGCCAGTAATTGATTTCAATATGCTGAGTCTCTCTGAAGAAATCAAACGCATTGAAGCTGCCATTACTTATTTTGGCCAACTCATTTTTTCTGGGGAGCAATCATTAGGAGAAACAAAATGGCAGCCATTAGAGATGAGCGAGTATGCTCGTCCGAGCTTGATGCTCGTTCGAGCATTAGGGTATTCGCATATGCTCGCTACTCGGAAGAGCATATCGCGGTCCTCGAGGAAATGGCAACTTCCTCTTCCTGCATGTTAGGTGCCTTTTTTCAGCCAATCAACATGCAGGAGAGTCTTTGGTACCTCCTAGCATCACGTGGGGCCCCTACAAGTCGATAGCAGGGATTGGCTGGCAGAAATCACCCACAAAGAACCCAACAGCCCTTCTAAGGGCTACAAGAACCTTTTTTTTGTCTCCTCCAGGCTGCTGGCTGGGACTTGTAGTGCAGCTACCGCCATCTTGGCTGCACACTGTACACAGTGACTGGTGGCAGAAGGGACAGCACGTGGTCCACTCAGACCCAAAATAAATTGCCCAAAGTACTCATTTTTGTGGCTGCTGTACCTTGGCTTGCTGAGATCTGTAGTGCAGTCTAGGGAATACGTTTTTCTGTCATTTCTATACACTACAGTCCAGTGAACAATTATGTAGTGTACTGTACAGTAGCGTCAATCTAGGGAATACATTTTTCTGTCATTTCTATACACTACAGTCCAGTGAACAATTATGTAGTGTACTGTACAGTAGCGTCAGTCTAGGGAATACGTTTTTCTCTCATTTCTATACACTACAGTCCAGTGAACAATTATGTAGTGTGCTGTACAGTAGCATCAGTCTAGGGAATATGTTTTTCTGTCATTTCTATACTCTACAGTCCTTTGAACAATTATGTAGTGTACTGTACAGTAGCGTCATTCTAGGGAATACGTTTTTCTCTCATTTCTATACACTACAGTCCAGTGAACAATTATGTAGTGTGCTGTACAGTAGCATCAGTCTAGGGAATATGTTTTTCTGTCATTTCTATACTCTACAGTCCTTTGAACAATTATGTAGTGTACTGTACAGTAGCGTCATTCTAGGGAATACGTTTTTCTCTCATTTCTATACACTACAGTCCAGTGAACAATTATGGAGTGTGCTGTACAGTAGCGTCAGTCTAGGGAATACGTTTTTTATATATCCTACAATGCCGTGAAAAATTGAGTGGTTTGCGGTGCAATAGCCGCCGTTTAAAGACTACGTTTTTCCTCTCAGTCATATATACTACAGTGCAGTCAAAAATTCTGTTGTGTGCTGCACAGTAGCCGGAGTGTAGAAAATATATGTTTTTCCTCTCAGTTATATATTATACAGTGCAGTGAAAAATTCTGTCGTGTGCTGCACACTAGCCGGAGTGTAGAAAATATACGTTTTTCCTCTCAGTTATATATCCTATAGTGCAGTGAAAAATTGAGTGGTTTGCGGTGCAATAGCCGACGTCTAAAGACTACGTTTTTCCTCTCAGTCATATATACTACAGTGCAGTGCAAAATTCTGTCGTGTGCTGCACACTAGCCGGAGTGTAGAAAATATACGTTTTTCCTCTCAGTTATACATTATACAGTGCAGTGCAAAATTCTGTCGTGTGCTGCACACTAGCCGGAGTGTATAAAATATACACTCACCGGCCACTTTATTAGGTACACCATGCTAGTAACGGGTTGGACCCCCTTTTGCCTTCAGAACTGCCTCAATTCTTCGTGGCATAGATTCAACAAGGTGCTGGAAGCATTCCTCAGAGATTTTGGTCCATATTGACACGATGGCATCACACAGTTGCCACTGATTTGTCGGCTGCACATCCATGATGCGAATCTCCCGTTCCACCACATCCCAAAGATGCTCTATTGGATTGAGATCTGGTGACTGTGGAGGCCATTTGAGTACAGTGAACTCATTGTCATGTTCAAGAAACCAGTCTGAGATGATTCCAGCTTTATGACATGGCGCATTATCCTGCTGAAAGTAGCCATCAGATGTTGGGTACATTGTGGTTATAAAGGGATGGACATGGTCAGCAACAATACTCAGGTAGGCTGTGGCGTTGCAACGATGCTCAATTGGTACCAAGGGGCCCAAAGAGTGCCAAGAAAATATTCCCCACACCATGACACCACCACCACCAGCTTGAACCGTTGATACAAGGCAGGATGGATCCATGCTTTCATGTTGTTGACGCCAAATTCTGACCCTACCATCCGAATGTCGCAGCAGAAATCGAGACTCATCAGACCAGGCAACGTTTTTCCAATCTTCTACTGTCCAATTTCGATGAGCTTGTGCAAATTGTAGCCTCAGTTTCCTGTTCTTAGCTGAAAGGAGTGGCACCCAGTGTGGTCTTCTGCTGCTGTAGCCCATCTGCCTCAAAGTTCGATGTACTGTGCGTTCAGAGATGCTCTTCTGCCTACCTTGGTTGTAACGGGTGGCAATTTGAGTCACTGTTGCCTTTCTATCAGCTCGAACCAGTCTGCCCATTCTCCTCTGACCTCTGGCATCAACAAGGCATTTCCGCCCACAGAACTGCCGCTCACTGGATGTTTTTTCTTTTTCGGACCATTCTCTGTAAACCCTAGAGATGGTTGTGCGTGAAAATCCCAGTAGATCAGCAGTTTCTGAAATACTCTGACCAGCCCTTCTGGCACCAACAACCATGCCACGTTCAAAGGCACTCAAATCACCTTTCTTCCCCATACTGATGCTCGGTTTGAACTGCAGGAGATTGTCTTGACCATGTCTACATGCCTAAATGCACTGAGTTGCCGCCATGTGATTGGCTGATTAGAAATTAAGTGTTAACGAGCAGTTGGACAGGTGTACCTAATAAAGTGGCCGGTGAGTGTATGTTTTTTCTCTCAGTTATATATCATACATTGCAGTGAAAAATTGAGTGGTTTGCGGTACAATAACCGCCATCTAAAGACTGCGATTTTTCTCTCAGTTATATATCATACAGTTCAGTGAACATACAAAATGTTGAACCCAAGGGCTAAGGGTCGAGGACGAGGGCATAGGAGCGTGGGCGTTCAAGTAGTGTAGGGGGCAGAGGCCGTAGTCCTGGGCAGGGTGACACAGTACATGTTGATGAGGGAGCAGTGGAACGCCGCAGAGTTTTGCTCCCTAGCTTCATCTCGCAACTTTCTGGTTCACGTAGTACACCACTATTGAAACCACAGAAACAGGTGATGACATGGATAGCGGACAATGCGTCCAGTAATTTATCCACCACCCAGTCTTCCACGCAGTCCACCCACGCTAGCCAAGGGAGTAGACCTCTGTCTCCTCCAGCTCAACCTCCTTCTCCCCAGCCTGCCCCCCCCCACGGAAAGTATGATTTTAGATCAGGCATACTCACAGGAACTCTTTTCAGGACCCTACCCAGAGACACAAACCACTGCTCAACAGCAACCTGAGCAGTTTCAATGTCCCGATGCCCAAAATTTAGAACTTTCACAGTCTGTGGGTGATGAGAGTGTGGACTTAGAGCAAGTAGTACGTGAAGAGGTGTCGGATGATGATGATGATGAGACACGGTTGTCAGGTCAGTGACGTTGTTGTCAGGGCAGTAAGTCCAAGGGGGGAGCAGAGTGAGGAATTGGAGGAAGAGCTGGTGGATGATGAGGTGACTGACCCAAGCTGGGTTGGTAATCCAACTCAAGACAGTGCTTCTGAGGGGGAGGCAAGTGCAGCACCAGAACAGGTTGGAAGAGGCAGTGGGGTGGCCAGAGGGAAAAGCAGGGCCAGAGCAGGTAGATCAGCTACTGTTTCACGGAGTCATGCTCCCGTGCCAAGGCCTAGATGTTCGCAAGTCTGGAGTTTTTTTAAAGAAAGTGAGGATGACCAATGGACTGTGGTGTGCAACCTGTGCCACACCAGGATCAGCAGGGGAGCCACCACTACCAGCCTAACCACTACCAGCATGCGCTGGCATATGAGTGCTAAACACCCGACTCAGTGGAACCAAGGCCGTTCACCTCCTGCGGGTCACACCACTGCCCCTTCCACTATGTCACATGCTGGCTCGGCGAGTCAACCCCCGCCCAGGATCCCGGCAAGAGTACCTCCTGCCCTACAACCACCCCTTCACCTCCACGATCCTCCACAACCTCCACCAATGTGTCCCAGCGCAGCGTTCAGCTGTCTTTGCAGCAGACATTTGAGCGCAAGCACAAATACAATTTTAGCCACCCACATGCACAACGTCCGCATCTCCAAATTGTTGAGCCTGGAGATGCTGCCCTATAGACTGGTAGAGACTGAGGCTTTCCGCAACCTGATGGTGGTGGCTGTCCCTCGGTACTTGGTCCCCAGCCGCCACTATTTTTCCCGATATGCCGTCCCAGCCCTACACCAGCACGTGTGAGAGAACATCATCCGTGCCCTGACCAACGCGGCTAGTGATAAGGTCCACCTAACCACGGACACGTGGACAAGTGCTGCTGGGCAGGAACACTATATCTCACTGATGGCACATTGGGTTAACTTGGTGGAGGCTGGGACCGAGTCTTACCCTGGGGCCGCTCATGTACTGCTCACACCGAGGATTGCGGGGCCTAGCACGGTCATGGTTTCTCAGATGTACTATGCCTCTTTCTCAAACCCCTCCTCCTCTTCCTCCAAATTACCATCTGTGGGCACGGCGCCTTCAGTCGGTAGCTCTAGGCGCAGCAACAGTGCCGTGGGTAAGCGCCAGCAGGCGGTGCTCAAACTGCTGAGCTTAGGTGACAAAAGGCACACCGCCCAAGAGCTGTTACAGGGCATCACGCCGCAGACCGATCTGTGGCTGGCACCGCTGAACCTCAAGCCAGGCATGGTTGTGTGTGACAACGGGCGTAACCTGGTGGCGGCTCTGCAACTCGGCAGACTGACACATGTGTCATGCCTGGCCCACGTGTTCAATCTAATAGTTCAGCGGTTCCTCAAGACCTACCCCAATTTGTCTGAATTGCTCACCAAGGTGCGCCGCATCTGTGTGCATTTCCGCAAATTAACCACAGATGCTGCCACTCTCAGGGCAGCGCAGCGGCGCCTACAACTGCCAGCTCATCGACTGTTGTGCGACTTGCCCATGAGATGGAATTCGACATGAAACATGTTATCCAGAGTTTACCAGCAGCGAAGAGCGATTGTAGACTGCCAAATGTCAACTTCCACCAGAACTGGTAGTCAGGTCAGTCAGCTTCCTCAAGTCTACAATGAGGAGTGGACGTGGATGTCTGATATCTGACAGGTGTTGAGCAACTTTGAGGAGTCAACACAGATGGTCAGCGGCGATGCCGCCATTATCAGCCTCATCATCCCACTGCTTTGCCTGTTGAAAAATTCACTGCTCAGCATGAAGTCAGAAGCTTTTGCGCTTGTCACTGAGATGGGGGAAGAAGATATGTCGTTTGATAGCCAGAGCACCCTCCGGTCTGTTTCTCAGCGCGTATTGGAGGAGGGGGATGAGGATGAAGAGGAAGAGGAGGAGAATGTTAGCGAGACAGAAGAGGGTACCAATGCTCAGTCCTTCTTAACTCTTGAGCGTGTATGGGCTGAAGAGGAGGAGGAGGAGGAGGAGGAGGAGGAGGAGGAAATGGAGAGTCAGGCCAGTGAGGAGAGGGAATTCTTGTGTGTTGGGACTCTGGCGCACATGGCAGACTTCATGTTAGACTGCCTATCCCGTGACCCTCGCGTTAGAAGCATTTTTTCAAACACCGATTACTGGGTGTCCACTCTCCTGGACCCATGGTACAAGCAGAACATTTCCACTCTCATCCCTGTAGAGGAAAGGAGCATGAGAGTGAATCAATATCAACAGGCCCTGTTCCACCAGGCACTTAAAAAAAAATTTTTGGGAGGCTCACCTACAGCCATTTGACTGCAATCTCAGTCGGACAAAGGCATTGGTGGTGTCACCGCTTTGCCTGCTACTTCACTCTAACTCATTCACTCAGTTGTCACCACCATAGTGGGTTGCACTATAGCAGCCTAAGTCTGCACAGTCCTTTTTTTCTCTCTAACTCTTTTCTCGATACTACACGTCACATTAGAAAATACTTTTTTTGCTCTGTTATACAAATATATTTGAAAAAGGTCACTGTGGGACAATTTTCTGGGTAGCTCTATGCCAGGCCCAGTCTGCACAATCCTTTGTTTCTCTCTAATTGATATATAATACAGTTATATACACAAAATTTTGAACCCAGCAGGGGTGCCACCCCTACCAGCCTAACCACCACCGCACAGGCATATGAGTGCTAAACACCCGACTCAATGGAACCAAGGCCGTTCACCTCCTTCGGGTCACACCACTGCTCCTTCCCCTGTGTCACTTGCTGCCTCTGCGAGTCAACCCCCTGCCCAGGACCCCGGCATGAGCGCCTCCCACCCGAAAACTACCCCTTCGCTGTCATTAGATCAGACATTGGAGCGCAAGCGGAAATAAAGTTCCACCCACCTACATGCACAAGCCCTCAACGTCCACATACAGGGCCACGTTAAATTTTAATGTGCTTCGCCTGCTCCCGCAGTGTAACTCAGTCACTCTGTAGTCACAGCCATACAGGGCCACGATAAATTTTTATGTGCTTCGCCTGCTCCCGCAGTGTAACTCAGTCACTCTGTAGTCACAGCCATACAGGGCCACGATAAATTTTAACGTGCTTCGCCTGCTCCCGTAGGGTAACTCGGTCACTCTGTAATCACAGCCATACAGGGCCACGATAAATTTTTATGTGCTTCGCCTGCTCCTGCACTGTAACTCAGTCACTCTCTAGTCACAGCCATACAAGGCCACGATAAATTTTAACGTGCTTCGCCTGCTCCCATAGTGTAACTCGGTCACTCTGTAGTCACAGCCATACAGGGCCACAATAAATTTTAACGTGCTTCGCCTGCTCCCGCAGTGTAACTCGGTCACTCTGTAGTCACAGCCATACAGGGCCACGATAAATTTTAATGTGTTTCGCCTGCTCCCGCAGTGTAACTCGGTCACTCTGTAGTCACAGCCATACAGGGCCACGATAAATTTTTATGTGCTTCGCCTGCTCCTGCACTGTAACTCAGTCACTCTGTAGTCACAGCCATACAAGGCCACGATAAATTTTAACGTGCTTCGCCTGCTCCCGTAGTGTAACTCGGTCACTCTGTAGTCACAGCCATACAGGGCCACGATAAATTTTAACGTGCTTCGCCTGCTCCTGCACTGTAACTCGGTCACTCTGTAGTCACAGCCATACAGGGCCACGCTAAATTTTAATGTGCTTCGTCTGCTCCCGCAGTGTAACTCGGTCACTCTGTTGTCACAGCTATACAGGGTCACCCTAAATTTTATTTGTGCTTCGCCTGCTACCTCACTCTAACTCGGTCACTCTGTTGTCACAGCCATTCTGTGTCAGGCTACATGTTTGGGTGGCTAACCTGCTACCTCATGTAACTTAGTCACTTGTTGGTGTCACCGCCATGCTGTGTTAAGCTTATGCCTGCGTCGTGGGGCGGGGGATAGGACAGCAGCGCCAGCATGGGCATGGGTGATAGACTTTTGTTGCACCTAGTTGGGTGCTTCCCTAACACATTATGGGCATGTGCCTCACCCATCTTGGTTTATGTGAGCACAATTGCCTTGAGGGTCACCACCAGGCTGTTGCCCGAGAATTTGGGGTAATGGTTGGATTAGGCAGCCTCAGAGGCATCCATGCATGCTACCCCTGCTATTTCCTGTCCATTTCCGTGGTGTTTCCATCATTTTTTGAGGTTTACAGGTTTTCACCCAGCCTTCCCTAGGCAGAGCCTTGGTCCCCTGCAAAAAATGCTCGAGTCTCCCATTTACTTCAATGGGGTTCGTTATCCGAGCATCGGGAAAAATTTGACTCGAATAACGAGCACCCGAGCATTTTAGTGCTCGCTCATCTCTAGCCGCCATCCTATAAGTGCATACAGAACCTGTCCTAATCACACAGGAGGACAAGTTACTTTACAAGCCTGAGCTAAAGAGATGCCTCATCCTCCTCTCTGCTTGTCAGGGCTTATGATCCTGAATACAGCTGATAAGATCTTCAGCTGAATCTCTGTAAGAATGGAGTTCATGAGGAGATGTGGCTAATAGTGTTGATTAAGCACCGTAGTGCTCGGGTCGAAGACTAGGCGGTGCTCGAGTGCACAACGACTGGCACCCGAGCACAATGGAAGTCAATGGGAGAACCCGAGCACTAAACCAGGCACCCCCTGCTCTGAAGAGGGGAGGGTGTCTGGTTCATAGGGAAGGGTGAGAAAATGGTGGAAACACCACTGAAATGGTTAGGGAACAGCATGGGGAGGATGTTTGGATGCATCTTGGACTCCAAAGGGAATGATGTTATCCGAGTATTACGCCACTTTTACGGAATGACAGGAATACCCTCCAAAACCAAAGATAACATTGATTTTAGAGGAAATATTGTTAGGAAACATATATTTACTTGTACATAATGCGCAAGTGCTGCCAAAAATTACAAGGAAGAAGCACTCCGATACAACCAGTATATCACATAAAGGAGGGCCTCATTCACATTGTGTTACAATTGTTCATGTCATTGGACTCCTACACTCATAAAGCCTATGCACAAAGTGAAAGGGCTGCCAAAAATGACAAGGAACAGGCACTCCAATACACAGATAATGTCACCTTGATTAGCGGCAGAAAAAAATACACAGGATTTCAGGTATTTAGGATAAAAAAACGTTATAATGCACAAGCAACACAGGTAATGTCGCCTTGATTAGCGGCAGAAAAAATTACACCGGATGTCAGGTATATAGGATACAGAAACGTTATAATGCACAAGCAACACAGATAATGTCGCCTTGATTAGCGGCAGAAAAAATGACACCATATGTCGGATATATAGAATACAGAAACGCTAGAAGACTGGGCTTATATTAAATGAGGAACTGGTGGCAGTCTACCGGGCTGAGAAACCTCTGTTTTACTTGAGCAGTGAAAAGGCTCTCTCAGATTGTCAGGGTTGTGAGCGAGTGTGGGGTTATACTGGAGGTGCGTGGACCACTGTCTCGCCCCTTGCCTCCCTTTGCCTGCATGGGCAGAAGGCAGGCATCTGTGTAAACTGTACCAAGCTGACCTTACGTGCTACTAGGGAGGGCATAACGTCATGTATTGAGAATCAGTGACGCAACCGCATCACGTGAGCCCGATGTAGTTGACGTTAGGCGGGGCTGCAAGGTGCGGGTTTCATCACACATGCGTTTACTCATACCTATGTATGTCAGTGTCACTCACACTTCATTTGCTATTGCTGTCATTGCGTTCAAGAGCAAAAATTCACAAAAAAATTAATGAAAAGTGATAACAAGTGTTCCTAAAAATTCTCCTAGGATACTAGATGGTGTATGTATACCAATTTCCAGTGCAGTCTGGTTTTGCCCAAACTGATTCACGTCTGCAAATAACTTTGAAAAATTTGGTGAACCTGAACCAAAAGGAACCTAGATAGGTCCACTCATTTCAAGTGTGTATTAGAGATCAGTCAATCTTTTGAAATTTGGTTTGGGTTCAGTTCACTGAATTTTTTAAATAAATAGTTTGGTTTGGACCCGTATTGATTCATCCTAAACCAAGTCCTAAAGTGGCTTCCATGGTCCTGTAAGTTGATATATAACTCTCTTGTCTCCTAGGACTCTTCTCCTAGGAGAATTTTTAGGAAAATATATTTGTAATTTATCAAACTGTAATGCAGTGGGTTAGAGAAGTACACATCCTCCATTGTGCTTTAAATTTTCTTAACACTAAGTGGGCAGCACTACTGGATTGGGACACTAAAGGATCCTTTTATTGTGATGGCACACTAAGAGTATGGCTACATGGTCAGGTTTCCTAATGCAGCTTTGAAAAACAAAATCAGTAGTGGATCATAAAAAGAAAGAAAGTATAACAGGACATAAACTATTTCTCCTCTTTTTTGAATTCACTACCTGACTGTGTGGCCATATCCTAAAGAGGCAATTTATTCTGTGAGGGCACTAAGGGCACTAAGGGGGCCCCACTTCTGTATGGGGGCAGTAAAGGAACCTTTGCCTGTGTTGGAACAATAGGGAGACATTATACTTTTTGGGGACACTTAAGGGGCGTAACTGCTGTGTTGGGGCACTATGGAAGCATAATTATTGTGTGGTGGCACGAAGGGGGCAAAACTACAGTGTGAAGGTACTAAGGCAGAATAACTACTATGTGGGAGCATTAAGAGAGCATTACTACTGTATGGTGGCACTATGGGGGCATAACTACTGTGTGGGGAAAATACGGGGCATGCTACTGTGTGTGGTCACAAAGGTCTACTACTGTGTGGGGGCACTATGGGGATATAACTGTTTTGTAGGACACTAATAACTAGGATTGTAGAACACAAAAATTACTGTGCAGGGGCATTAAGAATGCATAACTACTGTGTGGGGAGACTATGGGAGCATAACTACTTTGTGGGGCACTAAGACGGCATAACTACTGTGTGGGGCCGCTAAAGAGGCTTTTTATTGTGTGGGTTCACTATGGGGGAATTCCACTTTGAAGGCATTAAAAAGGTTGAGCAAAAATGAGGGGGTGAGAGGTTTGGCAACACCTCTTCCCCCTACTTGGCCGGTTTGGTTCCAGTTCAGTGTGGAGAAGTAACTGGCATCTGGAGCTGGGAAGCAGGTAAGAAGGGAAAGATTACTTATCTGCTTCCCAGCTCCAGCTCCCCACTACTTCTCAAAACCAAACCGAATAGAATCTCAAAAAATGTGCTCATCTGTACAGAATTCTAATAAATGGGGATGAATTCCAATACAAGACACCGGTTGCACTGTATTGGAAAAAAACATACATTCTCCCATTCTCAAACAACCATTATATCTCTCATTTAGGAGACGTCTCCGAAACACCACCACCACCACAATGTCATTAGTATTTTTATTTTCTTAAGCCAGACAGCTTACAATGAGACACAACCAGACAACTAATTTTATACATGGATTACACAATGGAGGTTGCATGAAGAGATCTGTCCCAGTTTCTCAACTAGAAAATTATGGAGGGGAGAGAGCGAGCCAACCAAGGGTGAATACAATCTGCAAGCAAAAAGTATTCAACATATAAAAACAACAAGTGATTAATTACAGATCCAGTGAAACCCTTTTGAGATAACCAACCAAAAATTGTAGTTGAAGATTGTCTTCTACAGATGAGATCCCATTAAAGAAGAAGCCACAGAAGAATTGAAAGCCCATTATGAAATATATGGTCCAGAGGAGAGGTGGTTGTCTCATAGAGGTGGGCTTTTGGAGAGAAGAACCTTAAACAGGTTTTCTAACAAAGATAACTTGTTATCTGAATGAGAAAAAAGGAACTTGGCAATTAGCCGATCTTTAAGAGTCTGGTTCAACTGGTCATTTATCGAGAAAAAATGTAGTATTACATACATCCATTGAAAAGGGTGGCCATCTAATGCCAAAGTAGGAGTTGCTCTTAAATATCCACAATCTATGATGTATATATCTCCTAATACAATATTAATTGGTCCCAATAAGACCATTGCATGTTGAAACCATTGTAAATTGAGTAATTGGTTCCAAATCCCCAAAATGTCATCCAAGATAAGAGAAAATATATATATATATCTAACAGTCAGGAATAGCTGATAACTAATACATCTATTTTACCAGAGAAATGACCTAGATTGGTTGGATATGAGTCTGAGGGATTGTATGTTGAGTCTAGTTTCAACTTGGGTGGGTCAGAAAAGACCATTTTATGTTGAAAATATTGTATCCTGAGGCCATTGTATCTTGAGAGATCTCTGTAATATCAGAAGTAGTTAATCGATGAGACACCTATTTGCATAGTCATATAGCACTTGTATTAGCCAGCGTTGGCACAAGCTCAGAGAAGCTGATCATGCTTCGTAAAATTCACAGGGCCCATGTCTTCTCTGAAGGCCTTCTCAAATACAGCCTGGAAAGAGCCACAACATTTTTGTTTGAAATCCTGACCGATGAAGACGTAGAGAATGGGGTTAATACAGCAATTAGAAAACATCAGGCATAAAATAATTTGCTTTTCAGGTTCATAGACATATCGAAAATGTATTTTTCTAAGTGCAAATATCTTGAGAAGGACAAACAAATAATAAGGGAACCAACAGATGAAGAAAGCGATGACCATGGCTACAATGATCTTAAAAGGCTTGGAGGTTTTGATGATTCTTTTATCTTTGATGCGCAAGATAAGGATTGTGTAAGATGAGAAGATAACAATGAATGGAAGAAGGAAAAAAAAGAGAAATCTTGAAATAGCTATCCACTCTGTATGTCTGTAAATGAAAATAATTAAATGTGAAGAAATAGAAATAACCCAGATGATCAGGACAAAAATCAGAGCCAATCTTCTTGTCCGGTGGTTGCGACACCATACTGGGAATACGACACAGAGGCAACGGTCTACACTGATGACTGTGAGCTGGAGGACGCTGATGGCCATATTGAGAAAGAAAACGAACATGGTGAACACAAACATGTGTTTTCCAAATGCCCAGTGACCCTGAAGTGCTTCAAGTATAATGGCCAAAGAAAGATGAAGTGCAAAAATAAAATCAGCTATCGCCAGGTTGAGGAACCAGATCACGCTGACTGTTTTCTCCATCCTAAAGAGGCAGAACCAGATGACCAGACCATTTCCTGTGGTCCCCAGAAAAGAAAGCAGTAAGGGGACTACTAACCAGTATTTGCTAGAGTCATGTAAGCAAAAGTCATCATAATAGTCTTCACAGCTGTTATTATTTGAGGAGTTACATCGGGTCCCATTCATCATCAGTGCAGGTCAAGTTCCAGTATATGATATAAATCTGAAAGGAAATTAATGAAAATATGTTAGACAAATTGTGTTAATAACCCTTTAAAAAGCAAGCCTAGTTTAGAATTAAGGCCCTTTGGGGATTTTTTTTCACTGTATTCAGAGAGCCATTTTTTTATTTTTTTATTGATATAGCTTTATGAGGACATGATCTTTATGGGATGAGTTGTAGTTTTTTATCATTTTGGTTTATATGTTAACTAGAGTTGATCGAATCCTAAAATATTCAGGGATTCGGCCCGAATTTTCCACGGGATTTGTGGGTTCGAGCCGAATCACGAATCCCATTAAAGTCTATGGGAGACCCGAATATTTTTGCAGGGGCCAAAGGTTCTGCACAGTCAAGTTTGCCCCAACATGTGAAAACCTCAGAAAAAGATGGAAACACCTTGGAAATGGATAGGAAACACCAGGGGCAGCATGTAGGGATGCCTCTGAGGCTCTGAGGAAAAAAGAGGGGGGACCCCACGCCATTTTTTTACAAAAATAATTAAATATTTTTTTTTAAAAATGGCGTGGGGTCCCCCCCTTTTTTCCTTCGCCAGCCAGATACAACCAGCAGCGGCAGCCTGGCACTACCAGGGTGGGAAGGGACACGGTTATTGGCCCTTCCCAGCCTAATTGTACCAGCCTGCAGCCGCCCCAGAGCCAGACCCTCAATTTAGAAGGTCCGGTCCTGCGGGTACCCGGGTCTTCCCGGCACCCCTGGTGGCGGTGGGTGCCGAGGTAATAGATATTGGGGTTAGTGATGGCCTGCCATACCGGCAAGCACTAAGCCCAGTATTAGTAATCAGGGCCGTCTGTAGATAGCCGTAATTACTAAAACTGTAGTATTGTGAAAAAAAATACACACACACAAGTATAAAACATTTTATTGAAATAAACACTCCCCCAGACCCCTGTTTGACCATTTTATTAAAAAAAAAAAGCTGGTCCAACGTAGTCCACCGAATCCGACGTAGTCCTCAGCATTCACGACCCTGAAAAATAGAAAACAAACACACAAACACAGACCACTTACCTCTTCCTGCACTGGGATAATACACACAGCGATGTCACTGTACAGGGATAATAAACACAGCGATGTCACTGTACAGGGATAATAAACACAGTGATGTCACCGTACAGGGATAATAAACACAGTGATGTCACAGTACAGAGATAATAAACACAGTGATGTCACAGTACAGAGATAATAAACACAGTGATGTCACTGTACAGGGATAATAAACACAGTGATGTCACAGTACAGGGATAATACACACAGTGATGTCACAGTATAGAGATAATAAACACAGCGATGTCACTGTACAGGGATAATAAACACAGTGATGTCACAGTACAGAGATAATAAACACAGTGATGTCACTGTACAGGGATAATAAACACAGTGATGTCACAGTACAGAGATAATAAACACAGTGATGTCACTGTACAGGGATAATAAACACAGTGATGTCACTGTACAGGGATAATACACACAGTGATGTCACAGTATAGAGATAATAAACACAGTGATGTCACTGTACAGGGATAATAAACACAGCGATGTCACAGTACAGAGATAATAAACACAGTGATGTCACTGTACAGGGATAATATAAACACAGTAATGTCACAGTACAGAGATAATAAACACAGTGATGTCACAGTACAGGATAATAAACACAGTGATGTCACTGTACATGGATAATAAACACAGTGATGTCACAGTATAGAGATAATAAACACAGTGATGTCACTGTACAGGGATAATAAACACAGCGATGTCACAGTACAGGGATAATAAACACAGTGATGTCACTGTACAGGGATAATATAAACACAGTAATGTCACAGTACAGAGATAATAAACACAGTGATGTCACAGTACAGGATAATAAACACAGTGATGTCACTGTACAGGGATAATACACACAGTGATGTCACAGTATAGAGATAATAAACACAGTGATGTCACTGTACAGGGATAATAAACACAGCGATGTCACAGTACAGGGATAATAAACACAGTGATGTCACTGTACAGGGATAATATAAACACAGTAATGTCACAGTACAGAGATAATAAACACAGTGATGTCACAGTACAGGATAATAAACACAGTGATGTCACTGTACATGGATAATAAACACAGTGATGTCACTGTACATGGATAATAAACACAGTGATGTCACCGTACAGGGATAATAAACACAGTGATGTCACAGTACAGGGATAATAAACACAGTGATGTCACAGTACAGGGATAATAAACACAGTGATGTAACTGTACAGGGATAATAAACCTCAGATCAGCATCTTGTGCCCCCATCAGACCTCAGATCAGCTTCTTGTGCCCCCATCAGACCTCAGATCAACACAATGTTCCCCCATCAGACCTCAGGTCAGCGTCTTGTGGCCCCCTCAGACCAGCGTCTTGTGGCCCTCCTCAGACCTCAGATCAGCCCACCCAGCCACTTTAAAAAAAACATACTTACCTGTTCTGGCCGCCGCTGTCCTCCGGCTCCCCGCTCCACTGTGTTCCCTGCCGGCGCGCACTATGACCTGACGCTGCGTCAGGTCATAGTGCACGCCGGCAGGGAACACAGTGGAGTGCGGAACTTGAGGACAGCGGCGGCCAGAACAGGTAAGTATGCTTTTTTAAAGTGGCTGGGTGGGCTGATCTGAGGTCTGAGGGGGGCGCGGGGCCCCCCATGAAATCATTGGAGCGGGGGCCTGGAGCAGTAGCTCCAGGTGCTCCAATTATAATCCGGCCCTGGCAGCGCGTCAGATATTAGAACATGGCAACCGCATTAAAGTGATACGCGTGCCATGTTCTATGTATCGGACGGCAAGAAAACTTGGTATCGAGCTTCGGTACCGCACTAGGTACCGAAACCAGACCGAGTTTTCGATATATCGTGCAACACTACACTACACTAGCTAACACTGTCTGTCTCTTCTCCTTCCCAAAGCACAATGAGGCTGATGCTGCAGGTCCCTACCTTATGTAAATTTAGGTCACATGTCACTGCCAGCCAATCACTGCTGGGGAGGTATAGGGGCTGTTACATCACAGCAGGCGTTCCCACAGGCTTCCCTTTGATGTTGATTGGCTGAAAAAACCGGGCATTTCAAACTTGCAGTGACTCACGAATTATCACGAGTCCGCGCTGCCTCGGGATGCCGAGCCGAAGCGGGCAATATTCGCGCAAATCATGAATATTGCCGCTTCGATTCGCTCATCACTAATGTTAACCACTTCCAGTCTGCCCATTGACTATAAACGTCCTGGTAGTGGATCTCTATCTCTGAATGGACGTTTTAAAATGTCCTTGAGCTTTGCCCCCTGTGTGCAGCACCTGTACATAGAAGCTCCATGACTCAGCTGCCTCCTGACAGCCAAGAACATGGAGCTTTAACCTGAGAAATTTTTTCCTGGCCTCCAGGCTTTTGATCACTCTGACAAGCTGTCAAAGCCATCACAAATGCTTGTTCTATCTCCCTCTCATTACTGCCGGTCACAGAGCAGTTTACAACCACATATGGGGTGTTTCTGCAAAGTTCAGAATCAGGAAAAATAAATATTCAGGTTTGATTTGCGGTTTACCCTTGCTATCTTATAGGAAAAATGAATTAAAAATTGAAAATCTGCAAAAAAAATATATTTATTTTTAAATTTCACCTTCCTTCTGTTTTAATTCTTGTGGTAAATCTAAAGGGTTAACAAACTTTGTAAAAATCAGTTTGGATTACATTGGGGGCTGTAGTTCATTTATGGGAGGTTTCTATTATTTAAGCCCCTCAAAGTCACTTTAGAACTGCAAAGGTCCTTTAAAATTAACTATTGGAAATTTTCATGAAAATCTTAAAAATTACATCTAAAATTCTCTGCCTTCTAATGTCCTCAAAAAATAAAATGACATTTCCAAAATTATGCCAACATAAAGTGGACATATGGTAAATGTTCATTAATAACAATTTTATTAGATATGCCTATGCAACTTAAAAGCAGAGAAATTAATATTTAAAAAATTGTGGGTTTTTTTTCAAAATTTTCAGTAAATTTTGGATTTTTTATAAATAAAGGTAAAAAATATTGACTCAAATTTACCATTAACACAATGTAACACTTATAGGAACAATCAGGAACAGGCGTGTGATCACTAACACTTATAGGTACAATCAGGAACAGGTGTGCGGTCACTAACACTTATAGGGACAATCAGGAAAAGGTGTGATCACTAACACTTAAAGGAACAATCAGGAACAGGCGTGTAATCTCTAACACTTATAGGGACAATCAGGAACAGGCGTGTGGTCACTAACACTTATAGGGATAATCAGCAACAGGCGTGTGGTCACTAACGCTTATAGGAACAATCAGGAACAGGTGTGTGATCACTAACACTTATAGGAACAATCAGGAACAAGCGTGTGGTCACTAACACTTATAGGAACAATCAGGAACAGGCGTGTGATCACTAACACTTATAGGGACAATCAGGAACAGGCATGTGGTCACTAACACTTATAGGGACAATCAGGAAAAGGTGTGATCACTAACACTTATAGGTACAATCAGGAACAGGTGTGTGGTCACTAACACTTATAGGGACAATCAGGAACAGGCGTGTGGTCACTAACACTTATAGGAACAATCAGGAACAGGCGTGTGGTCACTGACACTTATAGGGACAATCAGGAACAGGCGTGTGGTCACTAACACTTATAGGAACAATCAGGAACAAGCGTGTGATCACTAACACTTATAGGTACAATCAGGAACAGGTGTGTGGTCACTAACACTTATAGGGTCAATCAGGAACAGGTGTGTGATCACTAACACTTAAAGGAACAATCAGGAACAGGCGTGTAATCTCTAACACTTATAGGTACAATCAGGAACAGGCGTGTAATCTCTAACACTTATAGGTACAATCAGGAACAGGTGTGTGATCACTAACACTTATAGGAACAATCAGGAACAAGCGTGTGGTTACTAACACTTATAGGAACAATCAGGAACAGGCGTGTGATCACTAACACTTATAGGGACAATCAGGAACAGGTGTGTGATCACTAACACTTATAGGAACAATCAGGAACAAGCGTGTGGTCACTAACACTTATAGGAACAATCAGGAACAGGCGTGTGATCACTAACACTTATAGGGACAATCAGGAACAGGCATGTGGTCACTAACACTTATAGGGACAATCAGGAAAAGGTGTGATCACTAACACTTATAGGTACAATCAGGAACAGGTGTGTGGTCACTAACACTTATAGGGACAATCAGGAACAGGCGTGTGGTCACTAACACTTATAGGAACAATCAGGAACAGGTGTACGGTCACTAACACTTATAGGAACAATCAGGAACAAGCGTGTGATCACTAACACTTATAGGTGCAATCAGGAACAGGTGTGTGATCACTAACACTTATAGGTACAATCAGGAACAGGTGTGTGGTCACTAACACTTATAGGGACAATCAGGAACAGGTGTGCAGTCACTAACACTTATAGGTACAATCAGGAACAGGCGTGTGGTCACTAACACTTATAGGGACAATCAGGAACAGGCGTGTGATCACTAACACTTATAGGGACTTAGGGCCCATTCAGATGGCTGTAGTGCTTTGCGGGTCCACAATACACGGATACCGACCGTGTGCGTTGTATATTTTGCCAAGATTGCAGACAAGAATAGGACATGTTCTATCTTTCCAACAGAGCCGCGGAACGGAACCAAGGCTGAGGACAGCACACAGTGTGCTGTCCACATCTTTTGCGGCGCCATTGAAATGAATGGGTCTGAACCTGTTATGCAAAATTGCGGAACAGATGCAGAGTCATTCATACGGCCGTCTGAATGAGCCCTTATAGGTACAATCAGGAACAGGCACGAGGTCGCTAACACTTAGAGGGACAATCAGGATCACATGTGTGATTACTTGCAATCATATGGACATTCTGGAACATCCGTGTGGTCACTAACACTTATGTATAGGGACAGTCAGGAATAAGTGTGTGGTCACTAACACTTATAGGGACAGTCAGGAATAAGCGTGTGGTCACTAACCAAAAATCACAGAAAAAAGATAAAAAACAAAGATAAAACCATCCTGCATGATATGATAACTAAATACACGGATGCGCAGGCTACATTTATTAAAGAAAAATCACGGGAAATAATGCACTAATACAATAGATGCAAGCATTATATTTTGACTAAGCCCTCACTCTAATGATAAAATCTGAGACTTTTAGCCAATATATTTTGATCAAAACACATCTGTACCCACCCAGCGCCACGGTGTTCTCAGTTCAGGCAGGTCCTACTCTATACCTACCTATGCCATTGGGCATCTTTGTTTAGGAGTGCAAACCCTGCACACATAGTGTCCTAGTTACATCTATGTGCATCAGTAACCAATGAGAGGAGGAGCAAACACACCTATATGTACCACCTTAATCAAGGTCACCTGTTAGATAGATGGGGCAAAGGTGCACATGAATGCTACTCTCAGGATTAAATAATGGCATAAATGACAAAAATGCAAGATGTAATTGGGTGCAAAAATTATTGGAATTTTATATTTCTTATATGTATATCCATACAAGCTATTGGGAATATAGGTGTGGGTGCAGCGACCGGGCGCAGGGGCGACGAAGAGGATGGTAATGTTTGTACTCATAGCGGTGGCTTTGGCTCTGTTACTCCCTGGGCCAACATGCAGTAAAGGGAAGGGTGCACCAGTTCTTCCCTTCAGGGCACACTCCGGTTCTGGGATCCTCCTGCCTAATGGTGGTCAAGGTGTCCTTGATGACAGTGGTTTTACAGTGCAAGGCAGGATCCCAGTTGTCATGATGCCAACACCTTGCAGTGCCAAGGTAGTGGGGGAAGCATTGATGAGACAGTAGTGTAACAGAAAAGTTCTTTAATGAAGAAACTACATGTAGACAGTTCAGGAAGGGTCTTACTTGTAATGGACTGGCTGATGTTACACAGAATGCAGTTTCCACAGGTGTTACACGTTTCACAGCTGCACCAATAATAATAGTCCAAAACTTGCTTTTCTAACATAGTTGAAGTAGTCTTCCTTACTCTGCGCCTTCAAGCTGACTCTGACTTAAAGGGGTTGTCTTACTTCAGTAAGTGGCATTTATCACGTAGAGAAAGTTAATACAAGGCACCTACTAATGTGTTGTTATTATCCATATTGCTTCCTTTGCTGACTGGATTCATTTTTCCATCACATTATACACTGCTCGTTTCCATGGTTACAGACCACCAGGGGTGGTCGTGCTTGCACAATATAGGAACAAGCACTAACCTTTGTGAGCTCCCATGGTCCCAGCCACCAGAGAGGGTGATGGTTTTTCCTAGAGTGTGCAAGCACGGCCACCATTGATGGATTGCAGGGTGGTCTGTTACCATGGAAACGAGCAGAGTATAATGTGATGGAGAAATGAATCCAGCCAGCAAAGGAAGCAATATGGATAATAACAACACATTAGTAAGTGCCTTGTATTAACTTTCCCTGCATGATAAATGCAACTTACTGAAGTGAGACGACCCCTTTAAGCTTCAGATGTGGGTTCTAATATTTTACTTTAGGCAATGCAACAATAAAAGGTGGCTTTTCCTCACAGTAGCCTCCTATATATAAACAACTGTCTGCACTTAATTTACAGAAGTAAATAATCTTTATTGTTAAAAAAGCCAATAAATAGACAACAACTGAATAATAAATCGGTGATAACATGGAATAGCCAAGAGGGTAAAATAGGGAGCCAAAACACCGTCGTGCGGCCCGAGTCCCACCAGCTAGCAAAATAGATAAGGCAATCAAAAATTAAAGCATGGATGGTTGTGTACCCCAGCAGCTACAATAAAGGACCCTCCAGATCAAGTAATGTTAAAAAAATATCAAAGGTACAACAAAAACCACACCAGCCAGAAAGGATTACCAGTAAAATAGAAAAGCAGCCTGTAGGAGTCAGCACCGCACAACGGCGTCTCGATCCCGACGCCGCTTCGCCACGATGGGCTTCGGGAGTTTACAGTATAGTTTACATTTATACAATTCAAACATTTTGAGTATTTTTTATCTTTTCGGTAATAAACCTTATTTAACCGATACAAAATTCTTATACAACGTTGTTATTACATTGAATGATACACTGAATTAATGTACAATATAATATAATGTAACAAAGAAATGCTTTAAGTATAGTTACTTACCGCTCTCTTTCTGGCTTCTGGTTCTCTCAGTGTCTGCTCGGACTGAACACTGGGGAAATTGCGCTGCTGCATTTTTAGAGACCGTGAGATCATGAAATTAATAATTTATCTGTGGTCACTTTCTGTCAGTAAAATATTGATGAATCACTTCAAAAGTTTATTTTTTGTTTCCACTTCCTTTCTAACATTGTTACTGATAACAATCACACACATAGAAGGGAATGTTAGGGTGGCAGTTTAGACTTATGATGCGCCAGTATTGAAAATTCAGGCATTCCCTGTGCCAAAAAAAGAAATCTAGGCTGTTATAGATTCCTGGTCGAACATTCACCATGTTAAATGAGTTGGATTTTGGAGGTCTCGCACGTGGCCCACTTCTTTTTGTACATACTCTGCCTACTTTTTATTAAAGGATGAAGCCAAAAGGTTTCAAATGATGGCATAAATTGGCATTTCTGCTAAAACTTGTGACATTTGTATGAGAGAGAACTGGTGTACAAGACTGATACATTCAATTTATAGCATCAATGCAAGATATATGTATATATAAATATATATATATAGATATATATACTAGCAAAATGACCCAGCTTCGCACGGGTATATTTTATCTATTTCATTTCTTGTTTGTGTGTGTCATTAAAAGATATCGACAGTATCCGCCATAACATTGACCTCTACAGTACCCCGTCCCCTTAACAGTGAACTCCACAGCCTCCCACCCCTTAAAAACTGACCCCACAAAGTGCCCCGCCTCCTTAAAATGGGACCTCCACAGCAGCCCATCCCCTTAACTTTGACTTCCACAGCAGCCTGCCCCTTTAACAGTGAGTTTCACAGCACCCCACTCCCTTAACAGAGACCAGAGACCTCCACAACACTTGTCCCTTTAAGAGTGACTGCCACAGTACCCGTTCCCTTAACAGTGATCTCACAGTACCCTCCTGCCTTAACAGTGACCTCGACAGCAGCTGCCCCTTTAATAGTGGTCCCTGCCCCCTTAACAATGACCTCTGCAGTGCCCGCCCCTTTAATGGTTACCTCAACAGCGGCCTGCCCCTTAACAGCAACATCCACAGTGAACGCCCCTTTAACAGTGACCTCCACAGCAGTTGCCTTTTTAATAGTGGCCCCTGCCCCCTTAATAGTGACCTCCACAGCAGCTGCCCCTTTAAGAGTGCCCCCTGCCCCCTTAAGGCTAGGGCTACACGACAACATGTGTCGCGCAACATTTTGTCGCACCAATGTTGTGCAACAATTTTTATAAAGATAGGCTACGGTGTCGCACTGCAACATGCTGCGACTGAGATGCGACAGTTGCAAAAAATCCATCCAAGATGCATTCTTTTGCAACTGTTGCATAGCAGTCGCAGATTTTTGTATGTCACAGTGCAAAATCATAGACTATATTTATGTCATCGTGTAGCCCTAGCCTAAGGCTGACCTAGAGCAGTGAAGAAAAATGGCTGGGTTGTTATGGAAACCTGGAGTAAAACTGTGTGCATGTGACTATGTGTAAGAAGCAGGCTGCACCAAGGCCTGTGGGAGGTAAGCACTGAATTATGTTTCGGGGAGCTATTTACCTGAGCTCCTCAGCTGGCTAATAATTATCTCTCATTACCAGGCTGGTTACTACACAAAACCTGTTTCTGAAATCTATCTTGTTATCACCCAGCTTCCTCTGCCCTCCCCTTTAAAGCTGACCTACAGCAGTGAAGAAAAATGGCAGGGTTATTATGGAAACCTGCAATAAAACTGTGTGTATGTGGAGAGTAAGGGCCTGTGAGCTTCTATTGGCTAAGGGACATGTGACTGTGTGTATGGCAGTTGGGACTTGAAGAGAAAGACTTCCAGGCTAATATTGGCTAATGCAGGTAAGCTGAGACCCGTTCTAAAACCTTCCCGGACACCTGATGTACCTGTGTGTCAAATTTGATAAAGATCGGTCCAGTAGTTTGGTCGCGCATAAAGAACAGACAGACGGAAACTCATTTTTATAACTTGAAAAATACCATAGCAGCTCCATTGGATGCCATATATTACTATGTACGCAATATTACTCTCTATAAGAAATAATGCTACAGGCAGGCAGTGAACATACAAGCTTAGTAATGGGTTTGGTGAAGGCTAAACTGAGGAATGTATTCCAAGAAATTAACCATCAACCCAAAAACGTTCCCAGAAGAAATTTACAGGTCACTGTCCTGGACTAATCCCCATGAGCAACAGTTGATAGTTGTGGGCAGGCTGAAGAATAGTAATGTAGAACTAAAGCAAGAGACAGATGTACAGTCATCTGTGAGCCAAGGTCAGGAATGGCAGAGTTCATGCAGAACGAGTATCCTAGCAGAAGGTCAGGGCTGACAGAGTACAGAATTACGGTTAGAAATCTAGCTAAGTCAAGCCAACTAAAAGTACCTATTAATCAATCAAGGGAGTTGAGTTGCACGACACTGGTGTAACATGAATGTCACATCACACGTCACAATGTAGTTGTACCCTCTTTGTGACCCAACACATGTCACCGTCTAGCACTAGCCTTAATGGAGCCAACAAATAGATGGCGTTCACTTAGGGGGTTATGTATCAAAATAGCAATTTTGTGTGCTTTGTTGTGAAAATAGTAATTTGCGACAAATCTATTAAGTGTTTGCACCATTTTTAGTGTGGCCTGCACCAAGGCGGCACTTTACATTTACTAACGGGCAGGCAGATGTTTTATGGGAAGGGCTACATTTTAAGCCACATTTATAACTGCAACCCTTTGTAAAAAGTCACAAAAAGTTCCAATTTACCCCAGTCTTCTTAGAGAAGTCACCACCTCATATGTGTTACAAATTTAACAAATGATGTGCTATATTTTTTTCAAATTTGTCCCCCAAAAAAACCTGCTTCAAACCAACTATTTACAAAATTGTCAGGAAATCATATCTAGATAGATTACCCTCAAAGATGGCTTAAACACTTCAATAAATTTGTCACAAATGCCTACTCAATCAATGAAACAGGCAAAAAAATACACTTTTCCAGCACATCGCATTTGATACTTTATCCCCTTGGTTTACACGGTCTTACTTTTAGACAGGATTTGTAAATGTGACTCCTGATTTCTAATCACAATCAACTCCTTTAACCCTTTCACTCCCCGAGATTTTTTGACTTTGCGTTTTCATTTTGCGCTCCCTGCCTTCAAACAGCCATAACTTTTATATTTTTCTGTTCTCATAGTTTTATGAGGGCTTGTTTTTTGCGGGACAAGTTGTACTTTCGAACGCCACCATTTAATATTGCATATGGTTAGTGTTGAGCGAGCACCTTTGTGCTCGTATGCTCGGGTGCTCTGGCCGAGCACTAGGGTTTGCTTGAGTGCTCGGCCAAGCACCCGAGCATAATGTTAGTCAATGGGACTAAACCAGGCACCCCCCGCTCGGAAGAGGGGAGAGTGTCTGGTTAATAGAAATAGGTCAGAATCACAACTTCTCCGCTTGTATTCCTTTCACTCGTAAAAGTATGCTAATTAACTGAATTTGTACGCATTAGCACACAATGCGTACACATTAGCATACAAATCAACATTACAGTGAATGCCAGTACTCACCCGCAAGTTTATTCTCTGCGTAGCAGCGAACAAACGTGCGGGGAAGAGACTCGAGCATTGCGCTCAAGTACACTCGGTGTTCGGCCGAGCACCGAGCGGACCTGAGCGTAGGCTTACTCGGCCGAAAAGCGAGTTTGGCCGAGCATGCTCGCTCAGCACTACATATGGTGTAGTGAGAAGCGGGGAAAAAATTCCAAATCGGGGGAAATTGAAAAAAAACCCGCAATTCTGCCACAGTTTTACGGGTTTTTTATTTACTGCGTTCAATGTGAATTAAAACCAACCAGTTACTTCCATTCTACTGGTCAGTACGAATCCAGCGATACCTAATATGTACAGTTTTTCTTGTGTTTCGATAAAGTGATAAAATAATTATAAAGTTGGATTCTTTTTTTTTTTGTTGCCATATTTTGACCCCTATAACTTTTTGGTATTTGTGTAAGGACCTGCATGGGGGCTCATTTTTTGCGGGGCGATCTGAATTTTTCATTTATACCATTCTGGGGTGTGTAGGACTTTTTCATAATTTTTTATTTAAAAGTTTTCAGAAAATAAAGCGATAAAAAATGGTGAATCGGCCATTTTTACTCTTTTTTCCGTTTCGCTGTTTTCTGTACGGAAAATAAATTTCTATATTTGTATAGTATGGGCGTTTTCGCACATGACAATACTCATTATGTGTATTTTTTTATTTTTTTACTACTTTTATTTTTATCTTGGGGAAAGAGAGGTGATTTGATTTTTACTTTTTTTTATGTGTTTTTATTTAAAAAAACTTGATTTATTTAAATATTTTACACTTTTTAATATTTCCCATAGGAAACTATTACAAGCAATCATCTTATTGCTTATATCATGGACTCCAATGCACTTTCCTATGGAGCTTTATTACACAGAAGGCTCCATGTGAAATACTATGCAGCAGCCTCCTGTTATTCACTATGACAGGGGCTGCTGTATACTCGCTCTGACTCTTCCGACCGCCACACGGAGGAGCCGGAGCAACATTGTAAACGCGCACTCCCGGTGCTTGACGCGCTTGAATGCAGTGGTCAGGATTGACCACGGCATCTGAGGGGTTAAATGTCCGCAGGAGGTGGGAATCAGCAGGCCACCCGCAGCTATGACACCCGCTCTGCTCAGGAGAGGGTGCCATCTTTAAAGACGTGCCCAGCGCCGTACTATTACCTCACTGGGCGCAAAGGGGTTAAAGAAACAGCAGAAAACAAACTATAAAAGCAATAGAGAAAAAAGTAAATCTCCGGGTGGTGAAAGTGACGGTCAGCAAAGTGCGGTGTGGTTTCCAGGACTGGTCATTAATTCCTGGCTGAAGGGAAATGCAAAACAATACAGATGGTAAAATTACTTGAATTGTTAACTTTGATGGTGGGAAAACACTGAAGAAGTAATACTAAGGATAATACGGAAATTTCTATTACACTGAGTCATAATGTAAATCATCATCTTAAAAATCCAGTCCCTGAAATCTTTCAGACAGTTTTTGTGACTCCTGCATAACTACATACATACATCTGACCAGATTCAGACTGGCGTACATTGAATCAACTATAGAAGATGACTCTGACGGCTGCCCTTCGAACATGTCCATGTCCATTTTTAATAGCAACCCCAACCTGGGATCTTTTGATCCCTTGTCCTATTCACAGAGATCTATTACGGTGAATAAGATTTTGGAGCACTCCTTGCTGATCTGTGCCTCGTTCACAGCACGGCAGGGAGGTTACCATGGCAAGCTTCAAAAGCGTCTAAGCTGCCGTGGTAACCGACGTCTCTCTGCCTTACCTCATGTTGATTGCAGCATCTGAGAGGTTAAACGACAGGGTTCGGTGGGATGGCCCTTCCCATCACCCCACTCCATACATCCCTCAGCCACCATGATATACGAATACGTACATTTTGATTCATGACAAATAAAATTTCTAGTCGAAGTTCAGCAAATTGGCCAAATCTCCAAAACTTCGCTCATCTCTACTAATCATCTTGCACAGGGACACTCATAGATGTGGGGTGTTGGAACTTCAACAGGAATACTGCAGAACCTTTCACTCCTAGGGGACACAAAGCTCAATGACTACCCTCAGATGAGGCGCAGTCCCTTTATCAAAATATAATCAATGAATAGACCAGTTTCACTGCACTTCTCTTGCAGCACAAGACTGACTCCAATGGTTTCTGTAGGGAAGAAGACCCAGGGGACGTGCGATCCCCAGACCTCTACTGACCATTAATTCAATCGATACCTCTGACTGCACGCTAGCACAGTATTGTACCAGTTATGTGGTTGGCAGTGGTTATTCCTCAGGCCTAGGGTAACTCTAAAGGCTGAGGGGGTTTCCTCTTCCACCCGCACTGGGGCTCTAGGACATTCACTGTAATAGTGCTCCTCTACCACTGCTTTCCACAGTCTCTCTCTTCTTGTCTTTTGGATCCTTTCTGTTCAATCTGAGAGCACCGCATTAAGGTCTGTCTTGGTTCAACACTTTTCCTTATCTCCGTGTATTTTCTGCTCCTTCGCACCCTTGGGACCCAACTGCTTGTTTTAAGATTGCACTTAGAACATAGATGTATGTATAACCAACAAAGGTTCTGATGCCAACTAAGTCCTGCATATCCACTCTCAGGAAAGCCACAGGGTTCCCTTATGTCATCTCAGTGTACCAGGAGAACACGGCAAACGAAAAGCTTCATACAGTATAGATTGGCGTCAGTGAGAGCTGTTTCTGCTGGTCATTAGTAGGAGGCCCATGTCCAACGCTACTGTCACTGGAAGCAAGGACAGCCTTAAAGGTGTGCAATCTGTGTGAGGGCACAGAGCACATCACCCCGGCACAGTAAAAGGGGCACCATTGTTGTCATTACAGCAGCTATCCATTGTCTCTGCACATGCTGTTCACTTATGTCACACAGGAGCATACCTGCAGTGAAGGTAGGCGACACACTAAGACAATTAGTGTCCCAACAATGCCAGTGAAGTGCCAATATACCACTGTAAACAGCATCAGCACAGTACCTCTATGGACAGCAGTAGAGTTTCCCCTTAAAGGGGTTGTCCCACTTAATATATTGTACAGTTTTCAAGCCAGCACCTGGATCTGAATACTTTTTTAATTGCATATAATTAAAAATATATTATAGCTACTGAGTTATTCAATAAGGTGCTTCTGTATAGCGCCACTTGCTGTTTGTTTTTATCTTATTTCTTTGACCTGCTCACTCAGAAGGCCGCACATGCTCAGTTTCATCATTCAATTGCATCTTGAACTGTGATAGGCAGACGATGGACACACCCCCTGATCTGCAGCAGGAAAGACACTCCCCTTGAGCTGTCAGCTTGATATAAATCTAGCAGAGCAATGAATGTGGAGATCTCTGGATCCATGTGGGGTACAGGGCTGGTTCTAGCTTTGTTACAAAGATATTCTTATGTGCTATATATCTGAGTGGCATTTTTCACATTAGTCATTGCATACCCCAATCACAGAAAAAAAGTGGTCTAAAATGGCAGAAAATTGCTCAGACCCCATATGCTGTTGCGCATATCAAACCAGGGGAGCAATTCCTGCACATGTGGTCCGTTGCTAACAGCAATCCCCAGCAAAAATGCATACAATGGAGGATGCCTGCAGCGGACCACATGTACCACAAAACCATCCTACACAAGGTAAAGAATTGTGCGGATGTAGCAAACTATATAATCAAACAATCACTAGTAGAGTCAATTGCATTACCGCCGCAGTGCACCTCTACTAGTGATTGTCATTGTATAACCCCTTTTAGCTCTGTCTAATTTGCAGTGGCAGATGACATACTCCATCAACTTATAATAGGGTCTGCCAGATTCTACTAAGGTGTCTGTCAATTTGACTGCTTCAAGCAGTGGTAGTTTCCCGACCAAAAATGACAGAATCTGACCGTAGTCTTTTTTGTTTTAAAGACTATACGTAGCTATACTGTACCTTCTGAATCTGCTGACATAGATACAGCAAGAAAAATGGATAGCACGCTGAAGGAAAAGGCCATCTGTAGATGATCGGCAAGGGTCTGACACCCAGCAATCCCTCTGATCAGCCGACCTGTGTACCTTTAGCAAAGGAAGTCAATGTTGGACCTACACAGCATTAGCAAGTTGCTACTTCAGTGCTGTGCCCATTGACTTCAATCAGGGCAGCGCTGTATTAATAAGTTTCTGCCACCACAATGTTGCTGGTGCTACGTATGTAGCTCTGAATCTGACTTCCATCGACGAGGCTACACAGACCCTCCAGACAGGGAGAAAAAAATCCTTGCTACACCTATGCCCAATGACACACTTAATATTAAACAAGTATGAAATGTGGAATATTATATGGGTCCTTTATTTATCAAAATGTGTAATCCAGATATAATAGGACAAACAGAACTCAGGATAATTCATTCTGTGATGTCTACATGTAAGCCTCATGTGAATTCAAATCTTCTTCTTCTTTCTTCTTACCTGGAATCTACCTTCCCCACATCTTCTGTAAAGGCCTTCTGAAATGCAGTGTGAATAGAGGTAAAGATTTTTTCCTTAAAATCCAGACCAACGAAGATGTAAAGAATGGGAATAATGCAGGTATTGGCTATCATCAGGCTCCTCACTGTTTTCTCGTGAGATTCACTCGAGTAGAATTTTGGGATATGGAAAGAAGAAGACAAAGAAGGCGATGATGATGGCCACAAAAAATTAGCAAGAACTTAAACGGGTTGTCCGGGTTCAGAGCTGAACCCGGACATACCTATGTTTTCACCCAGGCAGCCTGCCAGACAGCATCAGAGCATTTCATGCTCCGATGCCCTCCCTTGCCCAGTGCTGGATCGCGCAGGGCAATCCATTACCTGCTCCGCTGCTGTTGTCGGGTGGGCTGCCTGGGTGAAATTAAGGGTATGTCCGGGTTCAGCTCTGAACCAGCACAACCCATTTAAAGATTAGGTGATGCCTTTTTTCTTGATTCAAGCAAACCATGTTTACAGTTTCCTTCCACCTGTAGTTTTTGCCAAGGTTGTTAGGGCAAGATATTTTATTCGTATTAATAGATATGTTCGGAAGATGAAATGCGGAAAACTAAACAGAGTAGATATGATCCAAATGATTATGGCTATATTGATGGCCAATCCTGATCTCCGATGGTTCTTACACCATACAGGGAAATAGACACAAAAGAAGCGATCTACACTGATGACCATGAGCTGGAGAACACTACTGACCACTAGCCTGTATGTTTGTGGGGTGGTATAGATGCTTAAGGTAGAATTATTACCAAGGACTTTGTCACTGTTATGTACCAAAGAATTATTGTAGATGCCATTTATCAAGTAATTATTTATGGATATTTAGGAATCAGAGGTCATCTAGACTTTAATTAATCTGGTAAGAAAAAGAAAAATCTATAAAATTCATTGTAGTGTGCCAAATAAATCCCAGCTAATACAAGAGAAATTGTTATACTTTTAAATATTGAGATATTTTTTAAATGAATAATTTTATTTCTTATATTTTCACTTTAACCACAAATGCAAGATTTTAAGTTAATACATGATAACGCTGCAAAATGAAAAATACACTTGACCCTGTTGATTAATCTCCCTTTCCGAGAGGACAGTATGGGAGTTAAATCATGGAAAGCCTACTGTATATGTCTAATCAACAAAAGAGTAGTATTTATAATTGTAAATATATTGTGAAAAATATATAAAAAAATCTTATAAGTTTTATATCGAAAGTGGAAAATTATATTACAATTTTAATTAAACAATTTACTAAACTTAAAATTAATGCAAAAAGAAATTGATATTACAGCATTTTGTGTTTGCTTTTTAGTACTAGCCCTAATGTCAAGACTAGCAAGACAATAATGCCGACTTTAATAATACCTAAGGAAAAACAGTCATTATCAACTGCTAAAACGGAATCTAATTAGTAATATTGTTATATTAATATATCATTTTCAATTTTCAATACCCGCATGCAGGGGCAGACTGGAAAATTAAAGTGGTCCTGAAAAAAAAACTAAAAGCGGCCTCAGATTGTAATTAACAGAAGGTGCGACAACAGAAGTAAGCAGGACTAATAATACCATAGTGCAGGAAAAAATACAGTATGAAGCTGTATCATCATCCTGAGCACAGCAATATAATTGAATTCAGGAGGGCACCTACGACCACCGGCCAGGTGCATAAGTGGCTGATGCTCCTACATTAATTAATGCTGAGAGCATCAGATCTTTATGTACCTTTCTGATGGCCAAGAGTAGGGATTAAGTGGCCTCCGGGGCATCGGCCCACCTGGAAATTTTCTTGTAGGTTCTATGGCCAATCCGCTCATGCCCACATGTCTACAAAAAGGCCGAGGAGGAGGAGAGAAGGGCAATTCTCTTTCCTTTCCTCTGAGCTGTGGCCCTAAGGGGGAGATTTATTAAGACTAGTACTTACTGCATTCGTCTTGATATCCCCTGTGCTGCCCAAGGATGTGTCTAATTTATGATGAGACGCACGCCTTGTCATAAATCAGGCACATCCTCCTGCAGTCTGTGCGCCTAACCAGAAATCATCGACAGCTCATAGGTGCCATAGATTTCTGGCTTCATTTACACCAGAAAACTGGCATAAATGAAGATAACGTTGTCTGGACTGTTGGTCACACCCCATCCTGCCCTTGCTACCCCCTGCTTCAGAAAAGTGGTGAGGATGACGAAAACATGGGAGATGAAACAAGTCCCAGTTTAAAAAGTTGCACATGAGACTTTTAAACCCACTTTTCATATGCAAGGGGGATGATAAATTTTCCTCTATGTGTTAAGCTGATTGGTGGGGCAGGCCTGAGCGGGAACTGCAGCTCCACCAGTCCGCTCAGTCACACGCCATCCATGACAGACATCAGTAATGATCCACCAGGGAGAAGGCAGGAGTGCCCCACAACTGTAGCGTGATTTTCAAGCCCTCCTTTTGGCTACAACTTTTGGCTAGAAGTCAGCCGTAGCTGTGCATCCCAAATTGCAAGAAGACTACAAGTCCAGAAAGTCCACTCTCCTCAGAGGAAGTGAGTCAGATAGTGACAGAGTGCTGAGAGCACTGTATATCTGCATGCTTTCACTGAAAAAAGAGACTTCTTCGTTCTTCCAGGAGATGAAAAATCTGTGAATTCAGCCTAACATTCAGCAAATAACTGGCAAAACAAAAAGTTGAAAGCATTAAAGGGGTATTCCAGTCAAAACCATACATCATCTATATACTGGAAAGACCATAACCTCTGGGACCCCCACTGATCACTAGAGAACCCAGTCCTCTGATGGTTTCCTAACATTTGAGCCTCTATAGAGATAGGATTTATCACCGCTCTCTGTCATTTTCTATCACAATATTTCATGGTTATCCTGGAGCTAGGACATCGTGGTGTCATTGTGACTGGTGTAAACCCAATGCATATGGCTGATCTCAACCCACCAGCTTCAGTCGCAGTTTGTTTGTATGTTTTTTTTTTTTTTTTTTTATATTTACCCCTTTTAATTAAACTTAGAATATAGAAAAGAAAAAGAAACAAAGCAAAACTAAATAAAAAAAATGTTTATTCTTTTGGAATGGTGAATATTTCCGAGATGGCGCATATAAAAGTACACGATATGCATTCTGGGAAAAAAATTAATTCTGTTCTTAGAAATTCCATAAAAGGAGATTAGGTCCTTCGGGGGATATATAGATATGCAGTATACAGACACCTCTACAGGAACTTACTGCAAAATGAGATATGCTGCATACAGATATATACAGTCACCATTAGGAAAGCTGTGGAGCTTACTGTGTAAAGATATATAGAGTCACCACTAGAGGGAGCTCAGGAGACTACTACATACAGATATATACAGTCACCACTAGAGGGAGCTAAAAAGATTACTGCATACAGATATATACAGCCACCACTAGAGGGAGCTCAGGAGATTACTACATACAGATATATACAGCCACCACTAGAGGGAGCTCAGGAGATAACTACATACAGATATATACAGCCACCACTAGAGGGAGCTCAGGAGACTACTACATACAGATATATACAGCCACCACTAGAGGGAGCTCAGGAGACTTCTACATACACATATATACAGCCACCACTAGAGGGAGCTAAAAAGATTACTGCATACAGATATATACAGCCATCACTAAAGGGAGCTCAGGGGATTACTACATACAGAAATATACACCCACCACTAGAGGGAGCTCAGGAGATTACTGCATACAGATATATACAGCCACCACTAGAGGGAGCTTACTGCATACAGCTATATACAGACATTACTAGAGGGAGTTCAGGCGCTTACTGCATACAACTGTATATAGCAACCACTAGGGGGAGCTCAGAAGCTTATTGCTGATCATTTATACAGTACACTGAAATCTTATAAGCATCCTTCAGTGGTGGATACAGTTCAAATTTCAAAGTAGGAGTACTTGGTGGCTCTATATCAGAAATATTGATACTTACTATAAGTATCATATAATGTCTGACTAAAGATTTTCTATAATTACATCATTGTAGTCTGATCAATAAAATACTCCCTGTAATAAATAGAATCTGTCACTTCCAGACTACTTTAAATGACTCTTGATATTTTTATAATTTAAGAGTACCTGTCCTCTCTCTTGACATGTGGTAAAATATTGTATTGCCAACACTATAACAATTTGGAAAAACAATTCTCAGAACTCTGCCCTCTTCCTGAGTTATTCCTACTAGAAAAAAAATCAATAATCTATGAGCAAGTTCTAGGTCAATATACGGGTTCCCCCATATTGGATCCCCCTTCGTTAAGCCAGAGCAGTGAGGCTGTGTAATACTGAATTTCCCCCTGTGGTGGCGCTGTAGGGAAATCGAACATTTGCTGCCACTTCCTCCACCAATCACAGCTGATCACTTGAGGACATTCCAACGGGACAAACTATTTTCTACTGATCATCGGATAACTGAAATTGTGAATTTTTTTAAGCTAACCAAACACTGGGACAACCAGTAGGTTGATTAAAGGGGCGTACTGTACAATACGAGAAATCTTCAAGTCTTTCAAAGTCTCTCCAACTCTTTAATGATATTTTAGTTGGCCTTTCTCAGGACTGTCCTCAATGTGATGAGACCAAACCATAGATTTTTGAACCTTCAAATAACACACCACTAAGAAACATTGTTACCAATGGCCTTTTGGAGTTGTTAAGCCCAGTCATTCAGTGTATGGGAATGTAATCAAAGTTCAGATATGAAGGTGACTCTCTCAGACCACATGGAAGTCAGAGGTGGACTTGGTCTTGCTCTGGAGGTCTTTTTGCAATGAGTCTTCATTGAAAGCTTTCTCGAATATTGAATGGAAGGAACCCCAAAATTTTTTCTTAAAGTCCCGACCAATAAAAACATAGAGAAAAGGATTGATGCAGCTGTTTATGAAAGCCAGGCTGGAGGTGAGAGGAGCACCGATACGAAATACATTGTGTGAAAAATTAGCTGCATCCAGTTCAATCAAGGAGATGACATGATAAGGAAACCAACAGACGAAGAAGGAAATTATCACAGCGATGATGACTTTGAAGGGCTTGGTGGACGTGGTCATGCGATTTCTTTGGATACGTAGGGCAATTATGGAATAAGACGAGACAATGACGATAAAAGGGATCAAAAATCCCATGAGGAATCTGATTATAATTGTCCCTTTGTGACGGGACTTGCCAATAGCCGATAACTCTCCGCCGGTTTCCGGATCTGATTCCTCTCCAAGATCAAAGTCGTTAAAGCAACCAAAGCTGCCGTCATCATATTTAAAGGTGTTTCGAAATATAAAGTACGGGAGGCTAAATATAATGGCCAGGATCCAAACTCCGATGACAACGAATAAAGCCAGCGTTGGCGTTCTGTGGTTTTGACACCAAACCGGGAAGATGACAGAGATACAACGATCTATACTGATGACGGTGAGCAGGAAGACGCTGGCAAACAGATTGATGAAAGCCACCGAAGTGTTCAACTTGCACATGAAGGTCCCAAAGATCCATTCGAAATCATTAGCCAAGTAGATTATGCTCAAGGGGAGAAATAATGTGAAGGTGAAGTCAGCGATTGATAAATTAAGGAACCAAATGACATTGACCGTCTTCTTCATCTTGAAGATTGTGAACCAGAGGACCAGGCCATTCCCGGTAGTCCCAAGTAGAAAGGCCAAAGAGTAGACCAACAAAGCGAAGTAATTCTCAGGGGAATATCCATAGTCTTTATAGTAGTCGGCTGTATTGCCAGAAGTGTAGTCCAGGGGTGTAACGTTGAAGGTTGGATACATTGTGATGTTCTCCATGACTTTCCTGGTGGATGGTGGAACAGATCTTCGTAAAAAGCTACAAATACAAAAAATAGTTACAAAGAATAATTAAAATTGCATTGCGTCCTATCATTTCAAGGTAATGGTGGCCACGTCTTTGCTAATTTCTCCCTAGTTTACCTGTACTGTCTTCATAAAGTGTTGAGGAGGCACAAATATTGACCATACCTCATGATGCCAATCATTGCTCTTCATGACAGTTACCCACCATAGTGCACACAACACCCCCCAGGACTGAAGATGGGCTCTCAGTAAACATAATTAAAAGGGTTATCCCACAAAGATTATTACTGTGCAATAAATAGAGCATCTTCAATGCAATAATCAAGGAAAAAATAGATATATAATTAGGTTTGTACATTTTCTAGTAGCGCCCCCTGTTGTTCCTACTGTCCACATGGTCCACATGGACGGCTCTATCTCCGACTAGACAGCGGAGAAGGACTTTGCATCACACACCACAGTGCAGTTTATTAGTGGAATCGCTGGGGTTGAGTGTGAGGGGCTAGGAGAGGGAGGAGTTAACAAAAGCCGATTGCAGTGCACCCTGGGAGATGTAGGTGTTTGATGTTCCCATGTGATGAGCTGCTACTGCTGCCCTCCCACAGAAAGAGAAGAGGCCAGTGCTGCAGATGGGTGAGTAAAGGAAAATGTCATGGGCGAGATTTACACCAGAGATCAAAGTTTTCTGCATTGATAAGTTGCGTAACCCACGTCCCCTTTTTGTGCACATTTTCTGTGCTGTCTGAAGAGAGGTCCTGTCCAGAAGATGGCCGCTGATGGAGGGTCATGTGACCAGACACATCACTACACTGCACCTGCCATCTGTACTGCGGCCAGGGAGCCCAGGGGAGCAGACAAGGCAGGGGGGTGAAGTAGGTAGTGGCCAGTGCCAGGAAGCAGGTCCCTTGGCAGGTCTGACCAGCCCAAAAAAACAAAGGTGCACTAAACCTTTAAGGGGTCTTTGTGCCTGAAGCCCGTTAAATTTACATGAGGAGGGTGGAGGGTCTGTGCACCTTCCTGCGGACCCATTGGCAGAGTTGGGCTGCCACACTGACCTGATCTGATACTGGGACAGTTGCCTGTAAATGCATGAATATAATGCTATGCGGCCCTGGCAGTGCTGGGAGGTCAGGACGGGAGCTGTCTCATACTCACACTGCGAGTCCGGAGCGTGACACTCACTCATCTGAAAGCGCTCCGCAGTGTGCTGTATTAACCCTCTCCTCTCCAGAGCGCACTGCCTGCATCTACAGCTATGGAAGGATGATCCAGGGGAAGACTAGTCGGGGGGTTTGTTTTTGGAGCTCTAGTGATGTCACACATTACATAATGCACACCTACATGACATCACTATGTACGGGAGAGACGGGGCGTAGCTATAGGGGAAGAAGCTGCTTTGGGGCCCAGACCCACAAGGGGCCCCCTCAGGAGGGAGACTAAAAGATTTTATTGTCAGGCCCCCCTCAACAGTATTATACAATGACATTATATACAGTGACACTATAGAAAGCGGATGGAGCGGCTGTCAGGCCTTGTCTGGGAGAGCTCAATCTTGACTAGCCACAAGAGTGAGGGTTGCATGTGAGTTCGGGGCTGCGAGGAAGTTTCGGGGGGGGGGGGGGGGGGCGTTCAAAAATTTGCTGTGGGGCCCAGTTAGTTGTAGTTACACAACTGGGGAGAGACGTTCTATGGAAAGATTATATTTTGAACAAACCACCATAAAGCAGAACCAAAAATGAGGAAAAGCAGGTTTTTTTTCCATATTTTGCACCATTTCAAACCTAAAAGAGTCCTACACAATGTATTTTGCTAAAGAAAAGTTTTGTTTTGTTTTCTTTGCTGTGGACGTGAAGGATCAAAGCTTGAAAGGGTTAAGCTAGATTTCAACGTCCAACACCCATGAAGTTATTTCCTGTGGAGCCAGAGGTTGTGGTTTGGGTGGAGATTACGGATGCATGAAGAGCCACAGATAATCAATTCTGTGATCACTGCAATGATTTATCGCTCTGAGGGTGCTGCACCTAAAAAATGACAAAAACACACATGGGCGCAATTCGTTGTCACCTTCCATTAAATAAGAAAAATCCACGACGGTCACTGAAATAACCGGAAACTGGCAAAAGAAATAATAAATAAAAATTTACTGAAAATCAGCAAATAAAAATCAGACGTTGCTGAATAATTTATAAAACTAATGACCCGGCCTGGACACAGGTGATGGTTCCTCAAGGTAATATTTTGTTGCACAACTTTTTGAGGAAATCGCTGCAATCAAGTGATTTCTGTGACTTTCGGTGAGATTTCTGTCCCAATTTCTTAAGAGGAGCATTTATTTTATTCAAATCTACAGGGTGGGCCATTTATATGGATACACCTAAATAAAATGGGAATGGTTGGTGATATTAACTTCCTGTTTGTGGAGGGGGGAAACTTTTCAAGATGGGTGGTGACCATGGCGGCCATTTTGAAGTCAGCCATTTCGGATCTAACTTTAGTTTTTTCAATGGGAAGAGGGTCATGTGACACATCAAACTTATTAAGAATTTCACAAGAAAAACAATGGTGTGCTTGGTTTTAACGTAACTTTATTCTTTCATGAGTTATTTACAAGTTTCTGACCACTTATAAAATGTGTTCAAAGTGCTGCCCATTGTGTTGGATTGTCGATGTAACCCTCTTCTCCCACTCTTCACACACTGATAGCAACACCGCAGAAGAAATGCTAGCACAGGCTTCCAGTATCTGCACATCTCGTATCTTCACAGCATAGACAATTGCCTTCAGATGACCCCAAAGATAAAAGTCTAAGGGGGTCAGATCGGGAGACCTTGGGGGCTATTCAACTGGCCCACGACGACCAATCCACTTTCCAGGAAACTGTTCATCTACGAATGCTCGGACCTGAAACCCATAATGTGGTGGTCACCATCTTGCTCTAGCATTCCTAGATGAACAGTTTCCTGGAGAGTGGATTGGTCGTCGTGGGCCAGTTGAATGGCCCCCAAGGTCTCCCGTTCTGACCCCCTTAGACTTTTATCTTTGGGGTCATCTGAAGGCAATTGTCTATGCTGTGAAGATACGAGATGTGCAGATACTGGAAGCCTGTGCTAGCATTTCTTCTGCGGTGTTGCTATCAGTGTGTGAAGAGTGGGAGAAGAGGGCTGCATTGACAATCCAACACAATGGGCAGCACTTTGAACACATTTTATAAATGGTCAGAAACTTGTAAATAACTCATGAAAGAATAAAGTTACGTTAAAACCAAGCACACCATTGTTTTTCTTGTGAAATTCTCAAAAAGTTTGATGTGTCACATGACCCTCTTCCCATTGAAAAAACTAAAGTTGGCTGACTTCAAAATGGCCGCCATGGTCACCACCCATCTTGAAAAGTTTCCCCCTCCCATATACTAATGTGCCACAAACAGGAAGTTAATATCACCAACCATTCCCATTTTATTTAGGTGTATCCATATAAATGGCCCACCCTGTACTCCAGCCTAGAGATTTCTGCAGGAGACCCACTAGTAGCCCACCTACTCCAGGCCACCATTTTTGGGCAATCGTATGGAAAAAAAAACTAAAGTCAAAAATTTTGTTGCATCAGAATATATGACAACATTTGTGACTTTTCTAATCTAGAGCTAAAATAAATAACCCTCATTGTGTTCAGGTTATAGCAAGATATAGCAGAGCTGAAGAGCGCGAAGAGCGTGACCTCAGCTGATAACGATCAGTACAGCCAGTGTCAGACTGGAGATCCCAGGACCCAAAGATTCGGAGGCCTCACCCTCCATTTGTACCTCTTCATTTTTAAATTCATTGTAGTCAATTACATTATTAATTAACCCATAAAAAACAGACTCGGAGGAAAATAATTAACTCAACAAATGGCGCTGTCTTCTGCAGAGACCATCTAGAGAGATAGAAAGAGAGCACCACTGGCCTATGAAGGAGCGGTGAGAGGATGCAGATGCTGTAGGGGTGGAGCTAGAGGTGTCACCACCAGGTATGTACCCCAGGTAATCACTGCCAGGGGAGACACCATCAGGACACTGTGCTGGGACCGGGGTGTCGACATACAAGGTGAGGGCAGAGAACTGGACCTTCACCCCCGGTGAGCACAGCAGCGGCTCTGCCTGATATAATATTACAAACAGGGGTCGTCCACTTTACTCTTTTGCCGCATTTGGAGTCAAGAGGGATTTATTTCTCCTAAGAAATTGTTTTTTTTTTTTTTTTTGCTTTTTTCAGCTAAACACTGCAGGACATTCTGATGTAGTGGACGTGTCCTTTTATAAGTTTTTCTATGATACATTATACAGGGCACTGCAGTACAATGGAGCGGCCACCAGGTGGCAGTGTGTAATGGATATTGCTGACCGAGCGCAATTTTGTGAACTTAGAGATCCATGGAAAAAAGGATAAAAAAAAATGTTTTTGTGGTTTATAGGGAAATGTGTCAGCTTCCTGTCCGAGAGCAAATCATAAGATTATTTCTGTGTTAAACTAATATTTTCTTAACCACCATCTAGAGTTCATGTCTGGCTCTGCACTGCTACATGACGGCGGGATAGATAGATAGATAGATAGATAGATAGATAGATAGATAGATAGATAGATAGATAGATGAGATAGATGAGATAGATGAGATAGATGAGATAGATGAGATAGATAGGAGATAGATAGATAGGAGATAGATAGATAGATAGATAGATAGATAGATAGATAGATAGATTTTATTGCACAGTTGTGAACAGACTGAATCAGCTAATAACCTACTGAGGGACCTTACATTGTGAGCCCCATTGGGGACAGGTTGATGCTGATGTCTGTACAGCGCTGTGGAATATGTCAGTGCTATAGGAGTATAATAAATACATAACGTGGCCTCCAGACTGATACATTGTACCAGACTAGTGATTTCTGCTGCTTTGTCTACACTAATACAATTGTATCCACTCGTCAGCTGAGCGCAGGAGGAGCTATGTGCAGGTTTACTGCATCTGAGTGTGAACAGCAGCGTCCTCATTCATTGACAGCAAACAGAGATCCTGAAAATAGTGAGAAATGGAATCACTGATTCTATCAGACAGTTGTAGAGCTTCTCCTCACACAGCGGTTAGGTCTTGATTATATACAACCTCTTCATGATCAATGGGTATCACACAAACGGTCTTTACAGCAAAGCCACCTCTGAGAGAGGGCACTCTAGACAGCGACATGAGACATTCAGCTCTGCTACATGACACATTCAGCCCTGCTACATGACACATTCAGCCCTGCGACATGAGACATTCAGCTCTGCTACATGAGACATTCAGCTCTGCTACATGACACATTCAGCCCTACTACATGACACATTCAGCCCTGCTACATGAGATATTCAGCTCTGCTACATCCACACATGTCCACAGAATTCTCTGTGCATTATAAAGTAACACGTGCCGCACACAGGAGCTCGGGGTCTTCTTACTGACCCCCTCGGACCCTCCTCATCCCCTGGCTGACACTTTGGCCACTTACCTGCTGATCTGGAGGCACCGCTTCTGTTTTTCACTTTTCCGGTGCCTGGCTCCAGAGCTGTGCTCATTATATAGACACGAGCGGTGTCGTCAGATTTTACATCATATGTCTGAGTCAGCAATCACTTACTGTCAATAGGAAATCCTCTTTTCCCTTAAAGGGAACCTGACGCTGGTGCAGAGCCTCTCATCAGGTCCTGTCAGTGCTGAGCCATTGATCTACCCCACATAAGTAAGTGAACCCTGCACTATAGGCGGCAGCGTCACTGCCTGATCTATAGGTGATCAGTGATCGGGATCGCACAGTGACCTGGTTGCTGTATAACGTACCCGATGTAGAGGAAACGTCCCCGATGACTTCATTGTGTCACCCCGACCAGAGATGCCCCAACCGTCTTTACTTCACGTTGAGAAATTCTCGCAGGTTGACACATTTCCTGACGAGACCCACAGATGTTCTTCAACTTAAAATGGGCAATTTCCACCCGCCATACGGAGGCCAGAAAAACCTGCATCGCACGGCAGCAGTTTCAGTCAGTGCTCTATGACTGTGCCCTCTATGGTGCCATGTGTATGTGCACAATGTGAAGTGCTGCCATACGGTGTACATATAGTCATATAGCGTCTGCTTATAGGTACAAACATTATAATACCCAAATAAAACGTACATACATTGCTATAGAATACCGCCACCACCACACACTGCACAAATAACACACTGTACAATGCTATATACCATAGTGTCGCCACCCACACCACACGCTGCAATAATAATATACTGTGCAATCAGGGGTGTAGCTATAGGGGGTGCAGAGGTAGAAGTCACTACCGGGCCCAGGAGCCTGAGGGGGCCCAAAAACCATTGTACCACATAATAAGTCACCAGTGCATGCTGGTCAAGGTACACCTCTGGCTGGAGGGAGGGGTTAGGTCAAGAATTTGGTGTGGACGAGGGGGGGGGGGGGAGGTGCCGTTTTTTTCCCTTAGGCAACACAAAGGCAAAGTGCCCCCCTTCCTCTGGCCACAAAGCACTGAGGGAAGAGGAGCTCCAAGCTGAATTCTTGCATCAGGGCCCAAGAGCCTTCAGCTACGCTCCTGTGTGTATCGCTATATAGTGTCGCCACTACCATACACTGCAAACATCACACACTGTGCATCGCTATATACTGCTGCCACTACCATACACTGCAAACATCACACACTGTGCATCGCTATATACTGCTGCCACTACCATACACTGCAAACATCACACACTGTCCAATACTATATAGTGCCGCCACTACCATACACTGCAAACATCACACACTGTGCATCGCTATATAGTGCCGCCACTACCATACACTGCAAACATCACACACTGTGCATCCCTATATAGTGCCACCACTACCATACACTGCAAACATCACACACTGTGCATCGCTATATACTGCTGCCACTACCATACACTGCAAACATCACACACTGTGCATCCCTATATAGTGCCACCACTACCATACACTGCAAACATCACACACTGTGCATCGCTATATACTGCTGCCACTACCATACACTGCAAACATCACACACTGTGCATCGCTATATAGTGCCGCCACTACCATACACTGCAAACATTACACACTGTGCATCCCTATATAGTGCCGCCACTACCATACACTGCAAACATCACACACTGTGCATCACTATATAGTGCCACCACTACCATACACTGCAAACATCACACACTGTGCATCCCTATATACTGCCGCCACTATCATACACTGCAAACATCACACACTGTGCATCGCTATATAGTGCCGCCACTACCATACACTGCAAACATTACACACTGTGCATCCCTATATAGTGCCGCCACTACCATACACTGCAAACATTACACACTGTGCATCCCTATATAGTGCCACCACTACCATACACTGCAAACATCACACACTGTGCATCGCTATATAGTGCCGCCACTACCATACACCGCAAACATCACACACTGTGCATCCCTATATACTGCCGCCACTATCATACACTGCAAACATCACACACTGTGCATCGCTATATAGTGTCGCCACTACCATACACTGCAAACATTACACACTGTGCATCCCTATATAGTGCCACCACTACCATACACTGCAAACATTACACACTGTGCATCGCTATATAGTGCCGCCACTACCATACGCTGCAAACATCACACACTGTGCATCGCTATATAGTGCCGCCACTACCATACGCTGCAAACATCACACACTGTGCATCGCTATATAGTGCCGCCACTACCATACGCTGCAAACATCACACACTGTGCATCGCTATATAGTGCCGCCACTACCATACGCTGCAAACATCACACACTGTGCATCGCTATATAGTGCCGCCACTATGCACTGGAACACACAGTAATATGCCGTGCAATACTATATAATGCCGCCACCACTATGACCTGTAAAAATCTTTCACTGCACAAAGCTATAAAGTTAGGACACCACCATATACTGCAAAAGTAACAAACTGTACAAAGCTCTATAGCGTCGCCTTCACCACACTCTGCAAAATCAATACTCTGTATAATGCTATATGGTACCACCACCATACACTGCACAGCAATATACTATATAAATCCACACTCATACACCGCCACAATATACCGTACATTACTAAAGTAACCGTGTTGTATAATGTCAAAATAAATACTGCCATCCTGTGTCTAAGTAAAATGCCATCATACTGACACCAAATAGAGTTCTGTACATTGTCTAATCACAGGACAAGAAATATTCCATGGATGTGCAGAGAGAGAGATGAGAGAGAGTGAGAGAGAGATAGAGAGAGATGGTGATGAGAGAGAGTGAGAGAGAGAGAGAGAGAGAGGGGGGAGGGAGAGGGAGAGAGAGAGAGAGAGAGAGAGAGAGAAGAGAAAGAGAGAGACGAGAGAGATAGAAAGAGAAAGATGAGAGAGAGTCAGAGAGAGAAACAGAGAGGGAGAGAGAGAGAGGGAGAGAGAGAGAGAGAGGGATCAGAGTAAGAGAAATGAGAGAGAGAGAGAGAAAGAGAAAGATGAGAGAAAGAGAGAGAAAGAGACGAGAGAGATAGAAAGAGAGAGAAAGAGAAAGATGAGAGAGAGTGAGAGAGAGAAAGAGAAAGAGAGATGAGAGAGAGAGAGAGAGATAGATCGATCAAGTAGATGAAAAAAAGTTGTAGCACTATCCAGTATGTGATGACTTATTGATTCAAAGTAATTGTGCAATTGTGAATTTACATCGATTGGTTTCCTCAACTCATGACTCCAAAACTGTCTTTTGACAGCAGACAGATGTGACAAATGTATTATACTGGATGTAAGAGGTATGGGGCGCTGTATTATACTGGATGTAAGAGGTATGAGGGCTGTATTATACTGGATGTAAGAGGTATGGGGCGCTGTATTATACTGGATGTAAGAGGTATGGGGCGCTGTATTATACTGGATGTAAGAGGTATGAGGCGCTGTATTATACTGGATGTAAGAGGTATGGGGCGCTGTATTATACTGGATGTAAGAGGTATGGGGCGCTGTATTATACTGGATGTAAGAGGTATGAGGCGCTGTATTATACTGGATGTAAGAGGTATGGGGCGCTGTATTATACTGGATGTAAGAGGTATGGGGCGCTGTATTATACTGGATGTAAGAGGTATGGGGCGCTGTATTATACTGGATGTAAGAGGTATGGGGCGCTGTATTATACTGGATGTAAGAGGTATGGGGCGCTGTATGTATTATACTGGATGTAAGAGGTATGGGGCGCTGTATTATACTGGATGTAAGAGGTATGGGGCGCTGTATTATACTGGATGTAAGAGGTATGGGGCTCTGTAATTATACTGGATGTAAGAGGTATGGGGCGCTGTATTATACTGGATGTAAGAGGTATGAGGGCGCTGTATTATACTGGATGTAAGAGGTATGGGGCTCTGTATTATACTGGATGTAAGAGGTATGGGGCCGCTGTATTATACTGGATGTAAGAGGTATTAGGCGCTGTATTATACTGGATGTAAGAGGTATGGGGCGCTGTATTATACTGGATGTAAGAGGTATGAGGGGCTGTATTATACTGGATGTAAGAGGTATGGGGCGCTGTATTATACTGGATGTAAGAGGTATGGGGCGCTGTATTATACTGGATGTAAGAGGTATGGGGCGCTGTATTATACTGGATGTAAGAGGTATGGGGCGCTGTATTATACTGGATGTAAGAGGTATGGGGCGCTGTATTATACTGGATGTAAGAGGTATGAGGCACTGTATTATACTGATGTAAGAGGTTATGGGGCGCTGTATTACTGGATGTAAGAGGTATGAGGCGCTGTATTATACTGGATGTAAGAGGTATGAGGCGCTGTATTATACTGGATGTAAGAGGTATGAGGCGCTGTATTATACTGGATGTAAGAGGTATGAGGCGCTGTATATTATACTGGATGTAAGAGGTATGGGGCGCTGTATTATACTGGATGTAAGAGGTATGGGGCGCTGTATTATACTGGATGTAAGAGGTATGGGGCGCTGTATTATACTGGATGTAAGAGGTATGGGGCTGTATTATACTGGATGTAAGAGGTATGAGGCGCTGTATTATACTGGATGTAAGAGGTATGGGGCGCTGTATTATACTGGATGTAAGAGGTATGAGGCGCTGTATTATACTGGATGTAAGAGGTATGGGGCGCTGTATTATACTGGATGTAAGAGGTATGGGGCGCTGTATTATACTGGATGTAAGAGGTATGAGCTGTATTATACTGGATGTAGAGGTAGGCGCTGTATTATACTGGATGTAAGAGGTATGGGGGCGCTGTATTATACTGGATGTAAGAGGTATGAGGCGCTGTATTATACTGGATGTAAGAGGTATGGGGCGCTGTATTATACTGGATGTAAGAGGTATGGGGCGCTGTATTATACTGGATGTAAGAGGTATGGGGCGCTGTATTATACTGGATGTAAGAGGTATGGGGCGCTGTATTATACTGGATGTAAAGAGGTATGGGGCGCTGTATTATACTGGATGTAAGAGGTATGGGGCGCTGTATTATACTGGATGTAAGAGGTATGGGGCGCTGTATTATACTGGATGTAAGAGGTATGGGGGGCGCTGTATTATACTGGATGTAAGAGGTATGGGGCGCTGTATTATACTGGATGTAGAGGTATGGGGCGCTGTATTATACTGGATGTAAGAGGTATGGGCGCTGTATTATACTGGATGTAAGAGGTATGGGCGCTGTATTATACTGGATGTAAGAGGTATGGGCGCTGTATTATACTGGATGTAAGAGGTATGAGGCGCTGTATTATACTGGATGTAAGAGAGGTATGGGGCGCTGTATTATACTGGATGTAAGAGGTATGAGGCGCTGTATTATACTGGATGTAAGAGGTATGGGGCGCTGTATTATACTGGATGTAAGAGGTATGGGGCGCTGTATTATACTGGATGTAAGAGGTATGGGGCGCTGTATTATACTGGATGTAAGAGGTATGGGGCGCTGTATTATACTGGATGTAAGAGGTATGGGGCGCTGTATTATACTGGATGTAAGAGGTATGAGGCGCTGTATTATACTGGATGTAAGAGGTATGGGGCGCTGTATTATACTGGATGTAAGAGGTATGGGGCGCTGTATTATACTGGATGTAAGAGGTATGAGGCGCTGTATTATACTGGATGTAAGAGGTATGGGGCGCTGTATTATACTGGATGTAAGAGGTATGGGGCGCTGTATTATACTGGATGTAAGAGGTATGGGGCGCTGTATTATACTGGATGTAAGAGGTATGGGGCGCTGTATTATACTGGATGTAAGAGGTAT
>ONZH01026280.1:0-29196 GCA_900303285.1 Rhinella marina | reverse complement strand
CTCGCTGCCACTAAATACATTCAGCCAGTGGGCAGTAAAGGACATGTATTACCCCTGGCCGTAAGCACTGCTCCAGGTGTCCACCGTGACATGCACCATGCTGCAGAGAGACAGCTGCAGGGGGCGTCCAATATTGTCTGCCATGTGGGAGTAAAGCGCGGGGATAGCTTTGTTGGAGAAGTAATGCTGGCTGAGTGCAAGCCATTAGCTCCCTAAAAGCTGGGCAGTCAACCAGCTGGTATGGCAGAGACTGCACAGCCAGCAACTTTGTCAGGTGACCATTCAGTTTGCGCACTGTCACAGTTACACACCGGGATGTGGACTGAGCTATGGCCCTGGATGCGGCCTGCCTGACAGAAGGGACCCCGGGAGAAGTAACCAGCTCTTTAGTATTAATGGGCTGCTCTAAATTGCCGGCATGACGCCGCTTCAAATGGTTCCACAGAGCAGTGGTCCCAACATTTGTGGCTTTTCCACGGCTCAATTTCTGTTTACACAAATTACACGTGGCCATACTGCTATCCCCCGGCAGAGTGGTAAAATACTTCCACACACCCGACGTGCGCCCTCCACAGCTGGCCAAGCTTGTAGCCCTTGCACGCTTACACCCTGGTGCCGGCCCCACTATATTTGGGGTCTCGCTAGTTCCCAGGGAAGCACTAGCCCTGGGCCTAACTTGCCTCTGCCCTCTGTTGCTGCCACTACTAGTACCACCCTCCTCCTCTGAGCTCAAATCCTCTTCACCAGCCCGATCCGCTTCCCAGGTCCTCTGGTCTAACACATCAGATTCATCATCAGACTCCTCCACAACACATTTTTTGGAATGCAAATTAGGCTATTCCCCACCAACTGACAATTCCGGGCAGTCCAAACTCTGACTGCCCTCTAAGAAATCCTCAGGGAGGCTGTCCTCTATAACCGCCGGATTATAAGGTGGGCTTCAGTGGCTTTTTTTTTTTAGAAATTGCAGAAGGGACACCACTAGGAGGGAGCACTGAAGCCCGAGAGGTGGCAGAAAATGAAGGGGTTTGCTTGAGTGGAATGGTGGAGCAGGACGAGTCTGACCCCTGGCTACATATGGATACTGTATCAGCAGATGACAGCAGATCATCCAGCTGAGACTGAGATGAGCGTGCCATCCACTCCACTACCTCATCTACTTTCTCCTCCACTACAATTTTGTGCCTCGGTGGGTTAGCCTGGTGGAACAACGGCCAAGTATTGCAAATACTACTAGTAGATGCTCCAGCTACAGGTCTTTTGGCACTGCTGCCCTGTGCCACCTTCTCCTTTTTTTTAAAGCTCAAAGTCTGGCTGGAACTGGACCCCTTTTGCTTATCCATTCCAGACATTTTTCAATTCACTCTGTTGCCCTGCAGCTGGTCTTTGTCCCTGTATCTCACTGTCTCTCCCTTTCTCTCCCTGTCTCTCTCTCCCTGCTTGATTAAATACTAGCACTGAACTGGCCCTGCACTTGCCCTGCAGGATCCCTGATATCTGTAATATGGATTCCCAGAGCAATTACACCCCAATTTTCACAAAACAGGTCTCAGAGTCTCAGAACTTCACACACAGTGCTTCTGCTCGTCTCAGCAGTCGCAGCAGAAGTGATGCGTCACTGGCTTACCGAGCCTGAGCCAATCAGAGCAAGCCCTGTCCATTAGGTCAGGTGACCGCTTTCTTCCCGGGCTTTTGCGCACGATAAACTAACAGTAAAAGTTCGCTAATGAATTGAAATCATACGCAACAGCGTATACAGTAACTTATACGTAGCAATAGCGTATAATTTATAGGACAAACTACGTACTGTAGCGAATGCATACAAAGCCGAAGCGAATCACCTAATATTCGGATTCGCTTCGCAGCTAAAAAATCCCAAGATTCGATACGAATCGACAAATCGATTCGCTCATCTCTAGTAACATAGTATCATAAGGCCGAAAAAAGACATCTGTCCATCCAGTTCGGCCTGTTATCCTGCAAGTTGATCCAGAGAAAGGCAAAAAAAAACCATGTGAGGTAGAAGCCAATTTTCCTCACTTTAGGGGAAAAAAATTCCTTCCCGAATCCAATCAGACAATCAGAAGTACTCCCTGGATCAACCACCCATCTCTAGTAACTATAACCTATAATAATATTAACCTCCAGAAATACATCCAGGTCTCTCTTGAAAACTTTTAGTGAACTTACCATCACCACCTCCTCAGGCAGAGAGTTCCATAGTCTCACTGCTCTTACCGTAAAAAATCCTTTCTATGTTTGTGTACAAACCTTCTTTCCTCCAGACGCAGAGGATGTCCCCTCGTCACAGTCACAGTCCTGGGGATAAATAGTTCATGGGAGAGATCTCTGTACTGACCCCTGATATATGTATACATAGTTATTAGATCTCCTTTCAGTCGTCTTTTTTCTAAAGTAAATAACCCTAATTTTGATAATCTTTCTACTTTAGTCCACCCATTCCAGTTATTACTTTAGTTGCCCTCCTCTGAACCCTCTCCAGCTCTGCTATGTCTGCCTTGTTCACAGGAGCCCAGAACTGTGCACAGTACTCCATGCAGTGGCGTAACTACAACTAACTGGGCCCCATAGCAAATTTTTGAATGGGGCCCCCCCCCCAGAAACTTCCTCGCAACCCGAACTCACATGCAACCCTCACTCTTGTGGCTAGTCAAGATTGAACTCTCCCAGACGAGGCCTGACAGCTGCTCCACCCGCTTTCTATAGTGTCACTGTATATAATGTCATTGTATAATACTGTTGAGGGGGGCCTGACAATAAAATCTTTTAGTCTCCCTCCTGAGGGGGCCCCTTGTGGGTCTGGGCCCCAAAGCAGCTGCTTCCCCTGCTTCCCCTATTGCTACGCCCCTGACTCCATGTGTGGTCAGACTAGTGATTTGTAAAGTGGCAGGACTATGTTCTCATCACGGGCACACACTAGTATGTGCCGTTAATAACCACCCTCTGTTTTCTATCACTGAGCCAGTTACTTACCCACATTGAAAAGGGGAGGGAGGTAGTGAGCCCTGTCTGAAGCCCCAACCGCTGTCCCTGCCTACTTACATGGCCCGTCCTAAACAACGGCGCGTAACTTTTCGACCGACCCTAGCCTGAGTAAGTACAGGGGTGTAAGGGGGAGGGGAACAAGGGATAAAATAACGAACAAAGGCAGAACACACAACACAATATAGAAGGGTCAGCAAGCCAAGGGGTCGTACCAGGAAGTCTCGTCAATATCAGGGGATAAAGCAGAAAGCGAAGTCCTAAACACACAAGCTAAAGTCCGATACACACTGAAGTCACTATACCAAAAACCACAAGCACTGCTGGAAAGACCAAACACAGGCAACCTGTGGCCAGCAGGCTCCCTGCTTAAATAGGCCCAGAAGATGGGTCATGTGATGTGGTCAGCATCATGTGACCCAACTCAGAAACTTAAAACACATAAGCACTGACTAATGGGCGTCGGAGCTCAGCTCCCCTGCTGCTTGTTGTCCAGGGGATGGAGGAAGCTGGCCATGCTTATGAAGCACGCATCACTGGGTCCTCCAGTACCCTGGTTGCTAGGGGAAACGACCTGTTTAGAGCTAGACAATCACACGGGAGACCAGTGGCACAGTAAGGATGAGGCGCGTTGCCGTGACACACATACAGACATTCTCTCCCAGGCCAAGCATTCTCATTTTATATACTAACCTTTTATGCGGCACAGCCAGGGCCGCTTCTGCCATGAGGCGAGATGAGGATCTCGCCTCAGGCGGCAGTTTTATGTAATTCTGAGGGGCGGCATCCACACAGCAGTTAAACACTGCTGGTGGATGCACTGCGCTCCCCATCAGCTTCTTGTGCCCCCCTCAGACCTCAGATCAGCCCAACCAGCCACTTAAAAAAAACATACTTACCTGTCCTGCGCTGCCGCTGCCTTCAGGTTCCGCGCTCCACTGTCTTCCCTTCCGGCGCGCACTATGACCTGACACAGCGTCAGGTCATAGTGCGCGCTGGAAAGGAAGACAGTGGAGCGCGGGAGCTGAGGGCAGCGGCAGCGCAGGACAGGTAAGTATGTTTTTTTTAAGTGGCTGGGTGGGCTGATCTGAGGTCTGAGGGGGGCACAAGACGCTGATCTTAGGTCTGAGGGGGGCACAAGGAAGGCACAAGAGGCTGATCTAAGGTCTGATGGGGACAAGACGCTGATCTGAGGTCTGATGGGGGCACAAGAGGCTGATCTGAGGTCTGATGGGGGCACATTCTGCTGATCTGAGGTCTGATGGGGGTACAAGATGCTGATCTGAGGTCTGATGGGGGCACATTCTGGTGATCTGAGGTCTGATGGGGGCACAAGACGCTGATCTGTGGTCTGATGGGGGCACATTCTGGTGATCTGAGGTCTGATGGGGGCACAAGACGCTGATCTGAGGTCTGATGGGGGCACATTCTGGTGATCTGAGATGTGATGGGGGCACAAGACGCTGATCTGAGGTCTGATGGGGGCACATTCTGGTGATCTGAGGTCTGATGGGGGCACATTCTGCTGATCTGAGGTCTGATGGGGGCAAGGGAAGGGGGCACCATTTCATTTTTCGCCTCAGGTAGCAGAAAAGCTAGAAGCGGCCCTGGGCACAGTGTCAAATGCTTTGGAGAAGTCCAGATATACGACATCCATTGATTCGCCGCGGTCAAGTCTAGAACTTACCTCCTCATATAAACTGATTAAATTAGTTTGACATGACCGCTCCCTCATGAAGCCATGCTGATATGGAGTTATTTGCTTATTTTCATTGAGGTACTCCAAGATAGCATCTCTTAGAAAACCCTCAAACAGTTTACCCACGACAGATGTTAAACTTACCGGCCTATAGTTTCCAGGCTCTGTTTTTGGACCCTTTTTGAATATTGGCACCACATTTGCTATGCGCCAATCCTGTGGAACACTCCCTGTCAGTATACAGTCCTTAAATATCAGAAATAAGGGTCTGGCTATGACATTACTTAATTCTCTTAGGATACGGGGTGTATGCCATCATCCGATCCTGGCGATTTGTCTATTTTAATCTTTTTAAGATGCCGATACTTCTTCTTGGGTCAGATAGGGCACTTTTAATGGGAAATTTACTTTTATATTCTGCATTTCATCTGACAGTTTATTTTCCTCAGTGAATACAGAGGAGAAAAAAAATATTTAATAGCTTTGCTTTCTCCTCATCACTCTCTACAACTCCCCCCTCATTACTCTGTAAGGGGCCGACACTTTCAGATTTATACTTTTTAGTATTTATATAATTGAAGAACATTTTAGGGTTAGTTTTACTTTCTTTGGCGATTAATCTCTCAGTCTCCAGTTTGGCTGCTTTTATTTGTCTTTGTCTGGTGTTTTTAGTAAATTATGCACTTATCCAGATAGCTAACCTAACTTTTCTACCTCATATGGACTGCCTCTGAGGACTCTGCGCCACGGCCTAGCCTCGTGCGTGCGTATGACGCAATTGCGAGTCAATAGTACGCTAAGAATCTGTACTCACTTTTTATGCTAATGCTTACGCATTCAGTTCAGTAGCGTACTTTTAACAACGCTTAGACTGTATGTTTGTAATTTGTGCAGTAATGTTCGCAAAACAACGATTATTTAACGCTAATTGATTGATTATTCGCCAAAGCGAATTTTTGATGATTCGCTCATCTCTAATATTTACCATTCAGTAGTAATAAAATATGTTTTATTCCACTTCTACCCACTGTGTTTCCTCATAAATTAACACGGCATCGACCTGTAATTCAGGCCACCTTCAAAAGAAGGACTTAGAAAACCCACCCCCAGGTCTCTCTAAACCACACCCCAGACCCTGTCAGGCCATGCCCCCTCCCACTCCACAGCCGTCATGGATTGAAAAAAATGAAGGTAAAAATCAACTTCTGTCAGCTGCAGGGGTGGTAGGGAGGGTAACTTTCTCCCTGCAGCTCATGCTCAGACTGCACATTGCTGTATCCGTCCAGGCCCTGTGCCGGTCTGAGGACAGGATGTCTGAAAGCCGGACTGTCCAGCCTAAAACCGGACCTCTTGCCACCCTAGAGGCAGATTGCTGTGGAGTTCACAGTTACGCTGTCACACTGGTCACGCTGTGGAGGTCTCTGTCAAGGGGGCCAGGAATGGTGGAGGTCAGTTAAGGGGATTGAAACCTATGGTCAGTGTTAAGGGGCAGGTGCTGTAGAGGTCACAGTTAAGGGGGTGGGACCCTGTGGAGGTCACTGTCAAGGGGGTGAGGTGCTGTGGAACTCACTGTTAAAGGGGCAGGTTGCTGTGAAGGTCAAAGTTAAGGGGGTGGGCTGCTGTGGAGGTCTGATTTTAAGGAGATGGGGCACTGTAGGGTGGGTCAGTGTTAAGGGGTGGGGGGCTGTGGAGGTCATTGTTAAGGAGGCAGGGTGCTGTGCTGTACAGGTCACTGTTGATATCTTTTAACAACACACACAAACATTAAATGAAATAGATGAAATATATCCAGAGAAGCCGGGTCCTTCTGCTACGTATATTTCTGAAACATTTATGGAATTGGAACTATGTGATGTTAGATTTGGGGCTGGAGGAGCCACTGGAGTGGATCTGGTATGGGAGTCAATTCTTCTTCTTCTGATGATAATGATGGCAGCTCGAGTGAGTTATCCACTTCCCTCAGCTGTTCTTGAGCAGGTTCCTGCAGGCACTTCTTTAGTGGGTTGCGGTGTACCAGCTGATTGCTCTTGTCTTCCTGATGAATTTCATAGACTTCAGGTGAGGGTATGGCCACAACTGTGCATTGGATCATGCTCCCAGTGACTGTCCAGTTTATTGACTGCATGACTATTTCTGAGCCAGACTTGGTCTCGTCATGGAGGTCAAAGTCCTGCTTTTGCTTCAGTTGGACCTTTTCGATTTGGGAGTCAATTATTTCTTTAGCATCCTCCAGATGCATTATATGCTCCTTGAGCCATTCAATTTAGAAGAAGTTGCTCTGAGTCTGGTAATGGGATATCAGGGGCAATATCCACAGGCAGTTGGCCATGTCTAACCCTGAGGTAAAAGTGAGTGTAACCAGTAGGGCAATGAGTTGTATTATTATACAAGTACACAGGTTCTGGGTGAAACTTGGGCCAGTCAGCCCTTTTGTGAGATGAAACAGCCTTGAGCATGTTGATAAATGTCTGATTCATTTTTCGCACATCCCATTCCCTTGTGGGTGATAAGCTGTCGTCCACAGTTTTTTGCAATGGTTAGAGCACAAATTTTATAGTGCAACTATGACTTGAACGCTGACCCTTGATCAATGAGTATCTTGTCAGAACACCCGTATGACAATAGGGAGCTCTTCCAGAGTGCGGTGGCTGTGGTTTTAGCAGTCAGGTCTTTAATGGGTACCGCCACTATGAACTTTTTGTAGTGATCTATGATAGTCATGGCATATGTATACCTGGATCTGCTTGGTCCTAACTTCACATGGTTGATGACTACAATTTCACAAGGGCTTTTGCTCACTATTGGGTGAAGAGGGGCTCGCTGCTCATGTTTCTCTACTCTAGTGATTTCACATGTTGGACACTTGAGGCACCAGGTCTCAATGTCAGGTCTCATGCCACTCCAGTAGAAGCGCAGCCTAATGGTGGCTTCAGTCTTTTGCATGCGAAAATGTTCTAACTTGTTATGGTATACAGTACAGACCAAAAGTTTGTACACACCTTCTCATTCAAAGAGTTTTCTGTATTTTCATGACTATGAAAATTGTAGATTCACACTAAAGGCATCAAAACTATGAATTATACATGTAGAATTATATTCTTAACAAAAAAGTGTGAAACAACTGAAAATATGTCTTATATTCTAGGTTCTTCAAAGTAGCCACCTTTTGCTTTGATTACTGCTTTGCACACTCTTGGCATTCTCTTGATGAGCTTCAAGAGGTAGTCACCTGAAATGGTATTCCAACAGTCTTGAAGGAGTTCCCAGAGATGCTTAGCACTTATTTGCCCTTTTGCCTTCACTCTGCGGTCCAGCTCACCCCAAACCATCTCGATTGGGTTCAGGTCTGGTGACTGTGGAAGCCAGGTCTTCTGGCGTAGAACCCCATCACTCTCCCTCTTGGTCAAATAGCCCTTACACAGCCTGGAGGTGTGTTTGGGGTCATTGTCCTGTTGATAAATAAATGATGGTCCAACTAAACGCAAACCGGATGGAATAGCATGCCGCTACAAGATGCTGTGGTAGCCATGCTGGTTCAGTATGCCTTCAATTTTGAATAAATCCCCAACAGTGTCACCAGCAAAGCACCCCCACACCATCACACCTCCTCCTCCATGCTTCACGGTGGGAACCAGGCATGTAGAGTCCATCCGTTTACCTTTTCTGCGTCACACAAAGACACGGTGGTTGGAACCAAAGATCTCAAATTTGAACTCATCAGACCAAAGCACAGATTTCCACTGGTCTAATGTCCATTCCTTGTGTTCTTTAGCCCAAACAAGTCTCTTCTGCTTGTTGCCTGTCCTTAGCAGTGGTTTCCTAGCAGCTATTTTACCATGAAGGCCTGCTGCACACAGTCTCCTCTTAACAGTTGTTGTAGAGATGTGTCTGCTGCTAGAACTCTGTGTGGCATTGACCTGGTCTCTAATCTGAGCTGCTGTTAACCTGCGATTTCTGAGGCTGGTGACTCGGATGAACTTATCCTCCGCAGCAGAGGTGACTCTTGGTCTTCCTTTCCTGGGGCGGTCCTCATGTCAGCCAGTTTCTTTGTAGCGCTTGATGGTTTTTGCGACTGCACTTTGGGAAAACTTTGAAAGTGTCCCCATTTTTTGGACTGACTGACCTTCATTTCTTAAAGTAATGATGGCCACTCGTTTTTCTTTACTTAGCAGCTTTTTTCTTGCCATAATACAAATTCTAACAGTCTATTCAGTAGGACTATCAGCTGTGTATCCACCTGACTTCTCCCCAACACAACTCATGGTCCCAACCCCATTTATAAGGCAAGAAATCCCACTTATTAAACTTGACAGTGCACACCTGTGAAGTGAAAACCATTTCAGGTGACTACCTCTTTAAGCTCATCAAGAGAATGCCAAGAATGTGCAAAGCAGTAATCAAAGCAAAAGGTGGCTACTTTGAAGAACCTAGAATATAAGACATATTTTCAGTTGTTTCACACTGTTTTGTTAAGTATATAATTCCACATGTGTTAATTCATAGTTTTGATGCCTTCAGTGTGAATCTACAATTTTCATAGTCATGAAAATACAGAAAACTCTTTGAATGAGAAGGTGTGTCCAAACTTTTGGTCTGTACTGTGTATATATATATATATATATATATATATATATATATATATATATATATATATATATATATTCCATCTATAGGTAAGGTAGGTTAGGTATAGGTCAATAGGTCAGTAAATCTGCTCTAATTTATTTATTTATTTTTTTAAGTTTTAAATCTTTTAGAAAATGCAGCTGCAGATGTATATTAGGCCTCATACATGCTATAGTGCTGTGCAGTGGCCGGGTTTGGGGTGATTTCAACTGTACGCTGGGTCCTCCGGACACCGTTGAGCCTACTAAATAGATTGTTTCCCAATTGTAGGAATTCCTGAGTAGTTTAGAACGGTCTGTTTATGTGTGTTACGGTGCTCCTACCTGGATACGACTGGACTCCAGGCTTTGCTCCGAAGCAATAAATAAGGGTAATAATCGAGGGATTTGTAGAAATATCTTGAGATGAAGTTCAATGGCAGCTTTACTTGTAATAAACTCTCCAAACAGTTGTCAGGCTTTATCTTGGTTCCAGCAGGCTTTAGCATTAAACTGGCAGGCAAACTCAGCCCTGCTGTCTTTCTCACTCTGACTCTACTGTGCTGACAAGCTGACTGTATAACTTGGCTTCTTCTTTATGCTGCACTTCCCTCTTTAGTCGGACTTAGGTTATGCCAGGGAACTATGCTGCTGGCTTCTGAGGCTTCTTCTCTACTGGCCAGTAGAGCTTAAAGGGTTATTCCCATCTCGGACAATGGGGGCATATCGCTAGGATATGCCCCCATTGTCCTATAGGTGCGGGTCCCTGGGACCCGCACCTATATCGAGAACGGGGCCCCGAAAGTCAAGGAGGGTGCACCGCGCATGCGCGGTCGCCCTCCATTCATTTGTATGGGCTCGGCTATTTCCGTCGGCTCTATACAAATGAATGGGAGCTGGGCCACGCATGCGCGGTGCTCTCCCATTCATTTCTATGGAGCCACCGGAAATAGCCGAGCCGGTGCTCGGCTATTTTCGGCTGCCCCATACAAATGAATGGAGGGTGGCCGAGCATGCGTGGTGCGCCCTCCTTGACTTTCGGGGCCCCGTTCTCGATATAGGTGCGGGTCCCAGCGGTGGGACCCGCAACTATAGGACAATGGGGGCATATCCTAGCGATATGCCACCATTGTCCAAGATGGGAATAACCCTTTAAGGTGCTCTGGCTGGCATGGGCACTTCCAGCCGAAAAGTGCCCCTGCACACTTTTCCCTAGCAGGGAGTAAACTAGAATCTGACTAATAACTGGTCCCCACCCTTCCTGCAGGAAGTGGGACTAGCCTACTTCTCTCCAGAGGGGGGTTAGAATGGAATGGGAAGCATACATACATGATATGACATACAGGTTAGCCCATTAAGGACAGTAGCAGGGTGCAGGAGTGGTAACACCATTCTGGGGTGTTACAATAGTAAAGGTGGTGCACCCCAATGGGAAATAAGTTCAGAGAGTCAGGGTCTTTAGTTGACCAGTGTGCTTCTTTACTGGAGGAATTCAGGTGCAAAACAATACAGGCAAGTCATAGGGCTGGCTTCTCCAGTCTCCTCCCTGGCAGAAGCAAGCTTTCATGCTGAGGTAAGGCCTGAGCTAGATGTCCCTCTCTTTCTCTCAGGAGGCTGGTACCCTGGTCAAAGACTGAAGGTCAACGGTCTATAGCTCAGTAGTCCAGGTGGCTCCTTGGTCACAGGGCTGGTGACCCATGGTATGTGGCTCAGCGTCCCCATCTCAGCATCTTCTTCTGGTAACTCATGCAGACTGGCATGAGTCTCCCCCTCCAAACACTGGTTCCTAACTGGAGAACACTAGGGGCTCTGACTGCTCTCCTTATATACCATTTCTAGCCTGGAACCTTCTAGTGGGAGGACTGGAGTGAGAAGCTCAGCACAGACAGCTACATTGTAACACTTTCCATCTCTCATAGACTTACAATGACACAGCAGTTTTTTCCAGACAAAAACAAGTTTCCAGACATATAATATTGCTAAAACTCTAAAACTCCTCTGAATCAACTTGTAGGATAACAGGCCGAACTAGATGAACAGATGTCTTTTTTCAGCCTTATAAACTATGTTACTACAGCATGTAAAACCAGACATTCAAAAGGTAAGTCTGTCTGGTTTTGGTGGTAAACAAATCTGGCTTTTTCCGTCCACAACATGCTCTTCTTTATCCCCTTCTACCCCGGTCCAGTTTTCACCCTCCTGACCAGACCATTTTTCTTGCAAATCTGACATGTGTCACTTTATGTGATAATAACTTCGGAACACTTTTATTTATCCTAGCCATTCTGAGACTGTTTTCTCGTGACACATTGTACTTCATGACAGTCATAAATTTGAGTCAATATATTTCACCTTTATTTATGAAAAAAATCCAAATTTATCAAAAATTTTGAAAAATTCGCAATTTTCAAAATTTCAATTTCTCTGATTTTAAAACAGAAAGTGATACCTCATAAAATATTTATTACTTAACATTCCCCATATGCCTACTTTATGTTTGCATCATTTTGTAAATGTAATTTTATTTTTTTAGAACGTTAGAAGGCTTAGGCCCCTTGCAGAAGAGTGAGTGTCACGCACCGAGTCCGCATCGGAGCTCCTGGCCTGAATTCCCAGCACTGATGGGGGTCACATAGTATTATACTGATTTATGAGGTTATGTAACCCTTTACAGTTCTGGAATGTATTGGATAACACTGACAGAATTATGTCAGTGTCATCTAATACATTTCAGAACTTTAAGGGTTACATAGCATCATAAATCAATATAATGCCATGTGACCCCCGTCAGTGCTGGTAGGTCAGGCAATATCCTTGTATATTACGTTTTTTGTGAGGCAAGGTAACCAAAAAATGTCTGTTTTGGTATTTTGATAGAGCAGGTTGTTATGGACGCAATGATATTAAATATCTTTGTTTCAGTTTTACATAATAAAGCATTTTTGAAAAAAAAATTGTGTCAGTATTTTCTGAACGTCATTTTTGGTACCATTTTTGATTTTACAAATGATTTTTTTGATTATTCAATATTACACTTTATGGGGCAACATGACCAAAAAATTGGTTGTTTTGGCAGTTTTTATTTAGTTATTTTTACAGTGTTCACCTGAGGGGTTAGCTCATGTAATATTTTTATAAAGCAGGTTGTTACGGATGTGGCAATACCTAATATGTATACTTTTTCTTATTTATTTAAGTTTTACACAATAATAGCATTTTTGAAACAAAAAATGATGTTTTATTGTCTCCATAATCTGAGAGCCATAGCTTTTTTATTTTTTGACCAATTGTCTTAGGTAGATGTCATTTTTTGCGGGATGAGGTGACAGTTTTATTAGTACTATTTTGAGGGGAATATGCCTTTTTGATTGCTTGGTGTTGCACTTTATGTGATGTTAGGTTACAAAAAATGGCTTTTTTGGCACTGTTTTAACCCTGAGGGGTTAGGTCATGTGATATTTTTATAGAGCTGGGTGTTACGTACACAGCGAAACCTAATATGTTTATTTTTTAAATTTTTTTTAACTTTAATACAATACAGTGATCCCTCAAGATACAATGGCCTCAGGATACAATATTTCCAGCATACAATGGTCTTTTCTGACCCATCATAAGTTGAAACTAGACTCAACATACAATGCTTCAGACTCAGATCCAACCAATCAAGGCCACATCTCTGGTAAAATAGCTGTATTAGTTGCTAGTTAGCAGCTATTCCTGACTGTTATATGTAAGGACTTTTTTTATCTGTCTTAGCTATCTGCCTATTTTTCTCTTAACTTGGATGACATTTTGGGGCTTTGGAACCGATTGCTCAGCTTACAATGGTTTCAACATACAATGGTCGTCCTGGAACCAATTAATATTGTAACTTGAGGGACCACTCTAATAGCATTTTTGAAACAATGGTACCATTTTTTATTGGTACCATTTTGGGGGCATATACCTTTTTGATCACTTGGTGTTGCACTTTATGTGATGTTAGGTGACAAAAAGTGGGGTTAGGTAATGTGATACTTTTATAGAGAAGGTTGTTATGGATGCGGCAATACCTAATATGCCTACTTTTTTATATTTATTTCACTTTAATACAATAAAACCATTTTTGAAACAAAAAATTTATGTTTTAGTGTTTCCATATTATGAGAGCCATCTTTTTTTTTATTTTTCGCCCGTTTGTTTTATGTAGGGTAATTTTTTGTGGGATGAGGTGACGGTTTTATTGGTACCATTTTGGGGGGCATATGCCTTTTTGATCGCTTGGTGTTGCGCTTGAAACTTTGTGATGTAAGGTGAGAAAAATGGCTTTTTATTTACACAGTGTTTTTTTTTTTTTTTACGATGTTTATCAGACGTGTGGATCATGTAATATATTTATAGAGCCAGTCATTACGGACGTGGTGAGAGCTAATATGTGTTGTATCTTTTTTTTTCTTCTATTTTTTATTATAAAATCTGGGGAAAGGGGTGTTTTTTTCCCCTTTTTTTACTTGAAACTTAATTTTTTTTATTAAAAACACTTTTTTTCACTTTTAACTTTATTTCTGTGGCACTCTGGTGGTCTAATTCCCTCTGCAACGCATTACAATACATCTGTATTGAAATACAATAACAGGTTGCCTAGAAGACCAAGTCTGGGGCTGGATCTCCTAAACCCCTGTAGAAGGCAGGTCCCCATGCCATGCAAGGCATTGGGCAGCCTCTGCACGGCATTGGGCTGCCTTATCACCTATCGGTCCCTGCCACAGCAACGTGGGGACCTGATGGGCTACCTCACCCGCCGCAAACCCTTTCTATGCTTTGATCAGTGCTGTAGAAAATTAACAGCTTCCTATTCAAAGTCTCAAAAGTCTCTCAGTATTCATTAACACGTTACACAGAGCCTTACAAATACAGTTCAAATGAACAGAATATATATCACAATGTACATATAAAGTGCAATTAAACAGTATTAAACAGTTCAAGAGAAATAAAGTAAGAAGTTTATAAAAAAAAAAAAAATCTAATAAATCAAAATAATTATACAGTGATATTTCACGCCATGGAAATGCAAAAAATGAAAATCCAAAAAGGTGTAACGTGTCAAAAAATGGTTAAAAACTACCTTTATTTATATACTCCGTAGAGGGGTAATCATTGTACTCCAACATGTACAGTTAAAATATTCAGGGTATGATGAGGAAAAGGAGAGATGGTAGGACAAGAAAAACTGTCCCTAATAAGCCCTATAATAATGCTCAGCCCAGGGGTCTCCCTCTGTGGTACGGATCCCCTGTCCTCGTTCCTAAATCTATATACCCTGAATCACTCCTACACACAAAATATAATGTTCAATAGTAGATTATAAGTCTCAGTAATTTAAAGTAACCCCGACGCGTTTCCCCAAATGTCGTTTCATCAGGGGGTAAATACAATGCATCTATATATAAGTAGGGAAGAGATGAAAAAACGAATAGATACTTAGCCCCATAGTGCATAGGTAGCAGCATCGATATGGCCCTTAATAAATACCTGAAATTGAACAGACAAAACTACCTCAATATGGTGCATGAAATAACAACATCCAAGATGCCTAGAGGCACGGTCACTCACCAGGTAAAAGGCTGGGGCAGGAGTGGCATGTCCGCGTTGGTGGTACAGCGATCTGAGGACGCCAGTGCAAGGTTTATATGCTGGCGGCACTCAGAGCTTCCGCCCGCCGGAATACCACTTCCGGTCAGGTGGAACGCAAGGTGGAACGTATCGCAAAATGTCCGATCACATGATACATCCAATGTACGTTGAAGCGTACAAACGAACAGCGATAAACAGCGTACGAACGTTGTATTTTGATAGCGCACATTTGTTGGTCTATATCTATCTACTTGCGTCCTGTTTATCGCTGTTCGTTCGTTCGTTTGTACGCCTCGTTCGTACATTCGTTCATACGCTGTTTAACGCTGTTCGTTCATACACTTCAACGTACATTGGATGTATCATGTGATCGGACATTTTGCGATGCGTTACACCTTGTGTTCCACCTGTCCATCTTGGTTGAAGATCTCGGACGAAATCCCATGCGTGGTGATGAAAAGTGGCTATATTGGTCACTAATTTTTTTTGTTTTTGTTTTTGAATGTCAGAAATGTTTATTTCTACATTTTGTGTTGTTATATTGGTTTACCTGGTGAAAATAAACAAGTGAGATGGGTATATATTTGGTTTTTATTAAGTTGCCTAATAATTCTGCACAGTAATAGTTACCTGCACAAACAGATATCCTCCTAAGATAGCCAAATCTAAAAAAAAACACTCCAACTTCCAAAAACATTAAGCTTTGATATTTATGAGTCTTTTGGGTTGATTGAGAACATAGTTGTTGTTTAATAATAAAAAGAATCCTCTCAAATACAACTTGCCTAATAATTCTGCACACAGTTTACAGTAAATATATATATATATATATATATATATATATATATGATAAGGGATCGCTCTCTCTCAGGGGTCGGCAATGACAGACTTCTCATCAAACAGGGGGTTTTCAAGCTCAAACAGTGCTTTATTGTGTCAATTTAAGCAGTACAGATGATCACCCAGTTAACGTTCCTGGGTGAGGCTCCAGCACCACAAGTACAAAATAAACACCTGCCCGTCTGAGCTCTACCTAATGCAAAGGTCTCCCTAACTCACCTCTAAGACGCAGTTCATACAAGGTGTGAGATCCGGCTTTACTCAGCCATTCGGTGAAGCAGCCTCCTGGTTGTGACCACACCAGTACCTTGGGGGAATATGGTCCAAGAGTCTTCCCCAGTCTGACCATGTGACACCTCTTACTCAGGCGTCACTGGGCCCCAAAATTCCGGCTTCCTTAGCCTCGTAGCCCCACAGCCCTCCTGGCTGGAACCACATAAAGCCTCTTCAGGCTTGCTTTTCCAAGATCCTCTCTCTGAGGATTGTTGCTGACTTTTAAAAAAAAAATGAGAACCGTGGACATGGGCCAGCTGTGAAACACGGAGTGGATTGTGGGGAAAACACAGCAAATCATGATATGCATCTCCTCTAATACAGTAGATTTCCTGCAGCATTCTAGGAGACACATACCTTCCCACTTCATATATGAGGCCTGTCACTGCCTCTCTCTCTCTCTCTCTCTCTCTCTCTCTCTATATATATATATATATATATATATATATTCCATTCTGTTTTACACGGCGGGTACATATATCTTGCCTTTATAGCTTACTCACACCGTAGGCTAAATCATCTCTCACATTGGGTGCTAATGAATGGAGTCTATAGGCTAAAGTAACATTCTTGTCTCCGCTAGTCTCTCCTTATACTCTTTCAACACACTAGGTTGCTTGTATTCTTCTCTTGAGGCCTACCTTTGGTCTGCGCACAACTCAGTGGGGTAGCTACTTGTCAGCTTTCCTTTACTTCTGGGTTCAGCAGGTCGAGCCCTAGCTTCGGTTAGCCGCCTCCTTTTGTCTGACTCTGCAGTCTGGCTTAGGCATCTGACTTTTGTTTCTAACTGTGGAGTTAGTTTTCCTTGGCTTCAGACTAAAATTATGCTGAACTGACTGCACTGCACTGCTCTAAACTGCTGCACTTCAGTGACTCACTCCTCTAACCTCCTCCAACTAATTTTCTTCTCCTTCTTTTTCTTACTACCTTGCACTTCCTATATATAGTGCCAGCACCATCTAGGGTGACTGAGTGTGTCTACATGCAAGGTGTAAAGAGCCTGTTAGAAGGAATTACAGCAATATGCATACATGTTATAAAATGTCTGAAAATACCCATATATACTGTATATACAGTGCCCCACTACTATTACGGAGTGCTACATTGCAGACATAACTAAAGTGAAGGGTCAAATCAAAAACAGTGTCTATAAAAAGACAAATGGAGCCACTAATGTTCTATTATATTAATATGGATTTTTTTAACTTTTATATAGATATTACTTTTATAAAGATTGTCATATTTTTATAATACATTAGTGGCTCCATTTGTCTTTTTATAGACACTGTTTTTGATTTGCTCTTTTGGGAGTTTGTACTGTTACGTTTACTTGAGCCATTTTGCTGCAGTTGGCGTGGTGGTTATTATCATAGATATATATATATACGTCTTTTACCCCGCCATCTACTTTGCAGTGGGTTGACTACTATTTTTCTTTGTAAAGTGAAGGGGCAAAAAGATGGGCATTACTACCGTGAAGGGGCCACAAGGAGGACTTAACTCTTGAGAGGGGGCACAAAGGTGGGAATAACTACTGTGAGGTGGCACAAAGATTGATGACACAACAAGACACAAGTTTGCTTTAACATAATTCCACTTTTAAAAACTAATTTTGAAGTGATATATGACTATACACTGAAGCAGATTAATGCAATACGTACTTTGCTTTGTCTCTCTCTATGTCCTATCTTTTGATACGGCCTTGTTCACATGTCAGTTACTTGATCGGCTATTTCCATCAGTTATTTCCATCAGTTATTGTCAATAGTAGACAATAACTATTGTCAAAACCAGGTGTGGGTCAAAAACACAGAACAGGTGCAGATCTTTCCATTACAACTTATGTCTGTATATCCTCCACTCCTGGTTTTGGCTCAAAAAGACTGATGGAAACAAATGACCAAATAACTGATGTGTGAACTGGGCTAAAACTACCCAGTTGTAAACATTATGACAAGGAAATAAGTCAATTTATGAGGTAAGGGTAAGAAAAAAAAAGTCCTGTAACCAGCAAATCAAAGACAGACTTTCTTTAAATGGAAGGTGTAGCAAACTTTGTAAAATGCATACTGCCTTTAAAATGATTTAAAACAAAATATATAGTGAAATCATTTTTTTAAAGACATAGTTACATGATGCAAGCTAAATAGATATTATCATGCAATCAATATGTTCTGTTGTGAGAAATTCAATACATATGTATTTTCAGTTCTCTGTATTATCAATTTAAATTTGCTCATGAGAGATCAAATAACACATATACTAATTATAAGATAAATTACTTGATTGAATTGCTTATTTAATTACAGTATCTTTATTACTTTCCTTCAGTACAGATGGTCTTACTGTTACATAAATTTGCTTATGAGGGGTTGCTAAAGGCATTGTGTGTCTGTTAATACATCCCTAATAGCACACAGTCACAGAAAACCTCCGGATAAACTCAAAAGCATGGAATTCAAATCAAGCCTGGTTTGAAGAGTATGTTGGGTGTCATGGAAGTAAATTCTCTAATGCTTCTGTAAAAAACAAAGAAAAAAGGTAAACTTGTTTCTTTAATATTTATAGTACATAGGTAACTACGGTATGTGTTTTCTAAAACCCTTATTATTTTGTTGCAAAAACGGTTATCTGCTGCTTCATTTACACATGCCCATGGCTAAATGATATATTTCTCTTTCACCAAAGACCTCACTTGAGTCAGCTTGCTGAACACAGATTTGTACATTTTTTATGGAACTCAATAATCTGTATGTAGTTAGATTCTAAGCAGCGCCTAGTGGTGCATGCATGCAGGGCCGTATTTATAATTAGGCACCCAAGGGCATGTGACTGGGGGGAAGGGGGAGGCAGCACCAGAGAGTGCTTTTTGTTTTTATTTAAATTTTTTCCCACTTTCCCATCTAGAGCAAAAACTGAAACACCTGTGATGACATCAAGAGAGGCAGGAGATCAGCAGTGTACAGGAGAGGTGGTGGTGAAGGACCTGTGATGATGTCACTGTAATGTAATCAGTGCAGAAGGGGGGGCACTAGCAGTGAAGACCAGAAATTGTAGTGAAGGACCTGTGATGATGTCAGGAGGGGACGAACTTAGCAGTGGATAGTAGAAGTGGTGGGGAAGGACCTGTAATGACCTCACCATCATGTGATCAACTGGATGGAGCTCAACAGTGAAGAGAAGAAATGGGAGGGAAGGACCTGTGATGATGTAATGTAACATGGGGAAGGGGGTAGCTTTGTGTGTGTGTGTGGGGGGAAGTGCTGGATTCAGTGTGAGAGCCAGAGAATTGGGAGTTGTAGATACCTCATACCTCCTCCCTGTATGCCCTCTGATATCAACTAATAGCCAGGACATGCTGGGAGTTATAGTTCTCTTCTCTTATACATTCTCCCTGTAATGTCCTGTGATTTCACCTAATAATCGCCTGGGCATGCTGTGAGTTGTAGTCCTCTCTTATACCTCCTGTCTGTATTGTCCTCTAATATCACCTAATAACAGCCTGCACATGCTGGGAGTTGTAGTCCTCTCCTCTTACACCCCCTCACTGTAATGTCCTCTGATATCACATAACAGTCTGGGCATGCTGGGAGTTGTAGTTCACTCTTGTACCTCCTCTCTGTAATGTCCTCTGATAACACATAACAGTCTGGATATGCTGGGTGTTGTAGTTCTCTCCTCTTATGCCCCCTCACTGTAATGTCCTCTGATATCACATAACAGTCTGGGTATGCTGGGAGCTGTAGTTCACTCCTCTTGTACCTCCTTTCTGTAATGTCCTCTGATGATACATAAAAGTCTGGACATGCTGGGTGTTGTAGTTCTCTCATCTTACACCCCCTCACTGTAATGTCCTCTGATATCACATAACAGCCTGGGCATGCTGGGAGTTGTAGTTCACTCCTCTTGTACCTCCTCTGTGTAATGTCCTCTGACAACAGTCTGGTAATGCTGGGTGTTGTTGTTCTCTCCTCTTACTCCCCCTCACTGTAATATCTTCTGATATCACATTACAGTCTGGGCAAGCTGGGAGTTGTAGTTCACTCCTCTTGTACCTCCTCTCTGTAATGTCCTCTGATAACACATAACAGCCTGGACATGCTGGGTGTTATAGTTCTCTCCTCTTATACATCCTCCCTGTAATGTCCCCTGATATCTAATAACATGCTGGATATGCTGGGAGTTGTAATGGAAAAGAGTAGTGTACCCCTTTTTTCCCTAAACGTATATGTTAAAATTAGTGCAAAAATGTGATGTGAAACCGGCCTAATAAAGATGATGTGCAGATTAATAGAAATGTTTGATCTATGATCATAATTGTGCACCACTTGTTAAGGAAGTTGTCCAATATTTTGATATGGAAGGTCTATCCGCACTGAACACCCCACTGTTCAGCTGTCTGAACAGACCACGGCACTGCCGTGAGCACTGCAGCCTCTTCCTATGCCAGTGATATCACGTTAATTCAAGTGAATGGGGCTGAGCTGTAATACCAAGCACAGCCACTGTACAACAGCCGATTGGCAGGGGTCCAGCGTATTGGACACAGGCAAACTGATATCGATGATATATCCTGAGGAGAGATCAATTTCAGAAAACCCCTTTAATGTGTTTTTCAGGCTTCTTGGGTGTATATGACATTCACTTTATGTCTCACTGGTCCTCAGTTGGTTTGGAAACTTACATAAATGACTGATGTTACTGCATTACGGTAACTGCACATGATGTGTATTACCATGTGGAAAAAAACACAGGATAATACAGTATCAGTGAATGCGATTTGACAAATCTGTACACTTTCTGTATTTTTTACATGCAGAAGTTGGCCTGCTGTGAGGATTTTAAAATCTGCAGCATATCAATCGTTTGGCTCTACACCTTATCTGTGGTGTTTTTCACCCTAGACTTCAATAGGGTTGTTAACAAGAGAAAATCAGCAACAAAAGCACATAAAAACAAAAAAGCACCCCAAACCACAATAAATAGTGCAGATGTGTGTTTTTGTGTAGTTTATACAGTATCACTTTTTTTTATGCGATTTCCATGTTTGACTTTTCTGCTTACAACTCTGCACTATCCATTGCAGATCCACAAGATAGGGATGTGGTCCACTTTGCAGCCACATCTTTTGCTTATCCATTGACTTCAATTGGTCTGCGGGCTGCATTTTGCACCCAAGTAAAGAACATGTTCTATCTTTTGAACATATGGATGCTTTCTGCATATGAATATGTCTGCAAAATGCTGACCATGGATCCAATGAAGTCAATGGGTCTGCATATAAAATCTGTATTTTGCAGATCACAAAATGAGTACAGTTTTGTACATAAGGCCTTCTACTGAATTGTATGGTTCTGATTAGAGATGAGCAAGTAGTGAAATATTCGAAAGTTCGAATTTCGATTCGAATAGACCGCGTTATTCGACTATTCGACCGAATATCGAATCCCATTACAGTCTATGGGAAAAAAATGCTCGCCACTTGGAAATCTCAATTCGACCACTTGGAGGTCACCAAGTCCACCCTGAAACCTCAGAAAATGATGCCAACACTGCTGGAATGCAACTGGGACAGCAGGGGAAGCATGTCTGGGTGCATATAACATGCCTCAAGTCGCACTATTACGCCACTATCACAGCCTCTCAACAATACACTCCAAACACAATATAACTTCTATGTAAAGTGAGACAATACAAGGAAACCTTCTTTCCTCTACATTGCCATGGACCCCAAGCCAAACTGTACAAAAAAGAAAAAATTCTGCACCCCTTAAAATCACGTTGCCTATGACAACCACAGATGGCATAGGCAAGGGGGAAAGCAAATAGACCCCACCCCTAATTGTCATTGTGTGTGTGTGTGAGATGTGGTCTGACATGTCTTCTTTAAAATGTAAAAACAACTCAAACACATGCAGAAGCCTTAAAATGCCCAAATTGTTGGCGCTTGAGATGTTGCCATTTAGGCTTGTAGAAATGAAAGCTTTCTGCAACCTGATGGGGGCTGCCATCCATCAGTATCCTGTCCCTAGCCATCACTATTTTTCCCTCTGTGCCATCCCTGCCTTGCCCTAGCACATGTCCCAAAACATCATCCACGCCCGAGTAACACGGTTACTGCAAAAGGCCATTTGACCACCAACACTTGGACAAGCGTTTGAGGCCGGGGATGCTACATCTCCCTGACAGCACACTGGGTGAATGTTGTGGAGGCGGGGACGGGCAAACCTGCTACCCCCACCCAAGTTTTGGGCCTTGGTTCTGTCAGGATTTCCGCAACCCTTACAGACAGCTCGGCAAACCCCTCCTTCTCCTTCTAGATTTGTTAAATCTGTCCACCACCCAGTCAAGTCCACAAAGTCCAGTCTCGTCGATAGCCTGCAGAAACTGCAGGGACCTCACTCTGACCCTCCTTCCTCCCACCCTGCCCAATGTTATCAAACCGAGTGTTCCCACCCATGCCCACTCCCAGGAGCTCTTCTCAGGTCCCTTACCTGATTTTGACTCCTCGCCAGTCCTGCAAGAATCGCAGGAGCTATCTGAGGATTTTGTTTGTTCTGATGCCCAAACATTGGAGCAAGCTCCATCTCTAGCTGATGGTGGTGTGGAACGGGCACTAAAGTGTAAAATGATTAGGGACGATGATGAGACACCGTTGCCAGCAAGGGAGGCTGTTGGTATGTCGGGTGGGCCGGAGGAGGAGCAAAGTGAGGCAGTGTAAGAGGAGGTGGTTGAGTATGACGAAGTCAGTGACCCGACCTGGCCCAGTGTCATGTCTAGCAGGTAAAGCAGTGGGGATGTTGAGGGATGCGTAGGACCGCAAAAGGCAGGAAGAGGCCGTGGGGTGGCCAGAGGCTTATGGAGAAGGCAGGCTAGAGCCCGCAGGGCCGCATCTCTTCCCTATAACAGGCCCCCACACAAAGCTCTCCCATCGAGGGCTCTTAGGTCCTTGTTGTGAAGATATTTTAATGAGTGCGCAAAGTTAGCTTGAGGTGAGACCTTGAAAAAATTATATGGAGGCCCTTGAGGTGAGCCCTCGAAAAAATTATGTGGAGGCCCAAGAGGTGAGACCTCTTAAAAATTGTATTAAGGCCCAAGAGGTGAGACCTCTTAAAAATTGTATTAAGGCCCAAGAGGTGAGACCTCTTAAAAATTGTATTAAGGCCCAAGAGGTGAGACCTCTTAAAAATTGTTTTAAGGCCCAAGAGGTGAGACCTCTTAAAAATTGTTTTAAGGCCCAAGAGCTGAGACCTCTTAAAAATTGTATTAAGGCCCAAGAGCTGAGACCTCTTAAAAATTGTATTAAGGCCCAAGAGCTGAGACCTCTTAAAAATTGTATTAAGGCCCAAAAGCTGAGACCTCTTAAAAATTGTATTAAGGCCCAAGAGCTGAGCCATAATAATTTTTTCTTTTTTTTTTTAATGGAGCAATTCTACGGCGGTTAAGGAGGAGGAGGAGGAGGAAATGGCACTTCATACAGATGGCACTTCACTTTTGGCTGCTTGATGGCACACAGAACGCACAACAGTGGTGCCAAATATACTTTATTTTTTAGGAGAACACTTGTCGTATACAGCCGTATACTGCCAGAAGGTCAATAGATGCCTATATGCACCAGGTATATTAACAGGGTTTTGCTGGCACACAGAACGCACAACAGTGGTGCCAAATATACTTTTTTTTTTTTTAAACACTTGGCGTATACAGCCGTATACTGCCAGAAGGTCAATAGATGCCTATACGCACCAGGTATATTAACAGAGTTTTGATGGCACACAGAACGCACAACAGTGGTGCCAAATATACTTTATTTTTTAGGAGAACACTTGTCGTATACAGCCGTATACTGCCAGAAGGTCAATAGATGCCTATACGCACCAGGTATATTAACAGAGTTTTGATGGCACACAGAACGCACAACAGTGGTGCCAAATATACTTTATTTTTTAGGAGAACACTTGTCGTATACAGCCGTATACTGCCAGAAGGTCAATAGATGCCTATACGCACCAGGTATATTAACAGGGTTTTGCTGGCACACAGAACGCACAACAGTGGTGCCAAATATACTTTATTTTTTAGGAGAACACTTGGCTATACAGCCGTATACTGCCAGAAGGTCAATAGATGCCTATACGCACCAGGTATATTAACAGGGTTTTGCTGGCACACAGAACGCACAACAGTGGTGCCAAATATACTTTATTTTCCCCCCTCGCCCTATGACAGCACCCTGGAGAGACGCCTCCCACTCCTCAGGACAGGAAACAGCCAAAAACTTTTGCATAAAAGGTAGCTCCACCTCATAGCCCCCAGTTCTGTTTCCTGTCCTGGGTGCTGGGAGCCAGGGGTGCTGAGGCATCCTAATTTTCTGAACAAACGTTGCATAAGAGGTGAGCCGAGGGCGCCCCCAATAGAAATCTACCATGGGGGGGTTACCCTATAGAGGTGTAAGTCTCCCACGGGGGAGCAACCTCTGAGACAATCTACCTAGTCCCCCACCTGTCTCCGGACGTGCGGGCTTTCCCTCTTTTATCCTCCTCTGGGGCTCCCCGTCGGGTCTGCTGGCTTTTCGGCGGGCAAGTTCCTCCGCGGTCGGATCCATTGTGGCGATGTGGTCTACGCATGCGTGCGCGACGGACTGTGCGGCGCATGGAGGATTTTTTCTCCGGCGCTGCGTATGACGTCAGGCGGGATGCAGGTTACTTCCGGGTAGGCTCCGGTGACCTATTCTTGGACCGGGTAGCGGCGGTGAGTGGGGGCTCATAGAGGAGGAAAGGGTAAACCCTGCACCTTGCTGCAGGGTTCCCATTGGACCACCAATTTAGAGGGAGGGTCTCGCAGGTGGTTTTAAAAAAGGCGCGCTGGGAGGGGGAGATTGCCGGCTTCAGATGACTTGGAACACCACTCCTTGTCTGTGGTGTTTGTGACTCCAGCAAAGATGGAAAAGCGCGCTGAGGCGGTGGAGCCTGCTGAAACTCCTGCACCGGTATTCCTGGTGGGGTAAGAGGGGAAGTTCCCCATTCAAGTAGCTTTTCAGGAACTGATATATATATATATATATATATATATATATATATATATATATATATATATATATGTATTGTTATAGGTTGAGGCCCGCAAGAAAGACAGGCCCAGGCTTTGTGCTCTGTGCAAAAGAAAATTATATGGGTCAGAAAAGAATGTCTGTGTCCAATGCATTGGAAAGGTCGTTAAGGACGCTTCTCCGGTCCTGGTGGCGGATATGAGAAATATGTTGAGAGAGGAATTCAGGTCCTTGAGAGAACATCCAACGTTGGAGGTCCCTGGAACTTCCACTGAGGCTCCGGTGTTGATACCCCGTCCGGGTCCCTCTCTATCTCAGGATTCTAGGGATGAGGATAGAGGTTCTCAGGAGGAGGGGGAGGTGGAAGACGATTCAGGAACTGAGGACTTATCTTCTAACCAATTATTTAGCACCGAAAATATTGATTCTCTTGTTTCTGCGGTAAGATCTACTATGAATGTGGGGGATTCCCCAGTAACTGAATCCGTGCAGGACAAGATGCAGTACGAGACATTGATTGTTAAGAAAAGAAAGGGATTTCCATTGCATAGCAGCATAAGAGGGTTGGTGCAAAATGAATGGAATAACCCTGATCGCAGATTTTTTGTGCCCAGGCATTTAAAGCGAAAGTACCCCTTTGACACGTCTGACTCTCTACACTGGGATAGGGCTCCAAAACTGGATCCTGCTATTTCTAAGATCACCAGGAAGGCGGCACTATCCGTTGAGGATCTAGGTGTTCTTAAGGACCCCCTTGATAAAAAAGCAGATGGGTTCCTTAAGAAGGCTTGGGAGGCATCCACCGCTTCCATGAGACCTAATATTGCAGCGACCTCAGTTGCTAGATCCTTGAAATCTTGGCTTCAGCAACTTGAGGCTCACTTAAAAGCAGGTACTCCAAGAGAGGACATTGTCGCGTCTTTGCCCACCTTGTTTGGGGCAACAGACTTTTTATTTGACGCATCGGCTGATGCTCTACGCCTTTCTGCCCGTACCGCAGCCCTCTCTAACTCAGCATGTAGATCCCTGTGGATCAAGGAGTGGAAGGGAGATCTGGATTCCAGAGCTAAGTGCTGTGCATTGCCCTGTGAGGGGGAGTTTTTGTTCGGGCCTGCCCTGGACTCGGTCCTGGAAAATACATCTGATAGAAAGAAGGGGTTTCCCTCCCTTACTCCTATGATTAGGAGGCCCTTTCGTGGCAGGGGTAGGAGGGATTCCCAGCCTGAGTCAAAAAGGGGCAGATGGAGGGGACAAAATAAGGGGAAAGGTATTCTCTTCAACCCTCCTGATTCCTCCAAAAAAGCTGCACAATGACGCCAATCACCCTGTGGGAGGTCGTCTGTCACTGTATTGGGATGCTTGGGAGAAGGTATCCGCAAGCGGTTGGGTGTTAGGCACAATAAAGCACGGTTTGAAAATAAGTTTCTTGTGTCCTCCAGTTCAAAGGTTTATAGTGACGGACTTAAGATCGGATCCCCGCAGTCAGAAAGCATTAGAGTCAGAGGTCCTCTCCCTGATTCAAAAGAAAGTACTAATTCCGGTCCCCAATCAGGAAAGGGGGAGGGGTTTTTACTCGACCCTCTTTTTAGTGAAAAAAACGGATTCTACATTTCGGACCATAATAAACCTGAAACTTCTCAACAAATCCTTGGTGTACGAGAAGTTCAGGGTGGAATCCATAAAATCTGCCATCCTGAACCTTCAGAAGGACTGTTATATGGTTACGCTAGATCTAAAAGATGCGTATTACCATGTACCAATCTTTCCGGACCATCAACGGTTCTTGAGGGTGGCGGTGGTTATCCAGGGTCAGATAGAATACTACCAGTATCAGGCACTCCCCTTTGGCCTATCTCAGGCTCCCAGGGCCTTCACAAAGATAATAGCGGAGGTCATGGCCCATGTCAGAGAAAAGAAGATTGTGATAGTGCCGTACCTGGACGACTTCCCCCTTGTAGCCAATTCCAGGGAAAGACTCCTCTACCACCTGGCCAGGTTTCGGGAGATCCTGCACAACCTTGGCCTGGAGGTGAATCTGAAGAAATCTTCCCTGATTCCAAGTCAGACTTGCACCTTTTTAGGAGTTCAGATAGACTCGAGGAAGCAGATTTGCCATCTTCCCGATCCCAAGATATCTCTGATCCAAAACAAAATCCAGGATCTACTGCTAAAGAGTGTTACCACCCTAAAGGAAGCTATGTCTCTCCTGGGACTTTTGACCTCGTGTATTACTGCCTTAAAATGGGCCCAGTACCATTCAAGAGTTCTTCAGCAGCAGATCCTTGCAGAATGGGACAGAAAAAATTCATCTTTGGACGTCCCCCTCTGTCTCTCTCCACTGACCATAAGGTCCCTAGGTTGGTGGATGGATCCTCGCAACTTAAAAAAGGGGTTCCCTGGGCTCCGAGGAACGTATTCATTTTGACGACAGATGCCAGTCCTATAGGGTGGGGGGCCCATGCGGAGGGCCTTCTGCTACAGGGCTCTTGGTCCCCGGAGGAAAGTCGGAGGTCACAGAATTTGAGAGAACTGACGGCAGTGTTCTATGCTCTCTCCCAAGCACTTCCTCAGATTGGGGGGAGGGATGTCATGATAAGTTCAGACAATGCCACTGTGGTAGCATATATAAATCACCAAGGAGGTACGAGATCAGTTGCACTAATGAGGATGTCTCTATTCCTCCTCTACCTGGCGGAACTGAATCTGGGTTCTCTGTCAGCCCTACATCTAAGGGGGATAGAGAACGTAGAGGCAGACTTCCTCAGCCGTCACCACCTATCCCAGGGGGAGTGGGTATTAAATCAGGATGTTTTCGCCAAGATTACGAGACTGTGGGGGATTCCTCAAATAGACCTCTTTGCCACCAGACACAACAGGAAGGTGGACAGATTCTTTTCTCTAAGTCCCTGGGATTTCCCATCGGGAGTGGATGCATTTTCCCAGTTCTGGGGGGGGGGGGAACTAATGTATGCCTTTCCCCCAATAAGACTGATTCCCAGAGTCCTAAGGAAGATAAGGGAGGACAGGGCAGAGGTTGTACTGGTGGCTCCCTTCTGGCCCAGGAGGGTTTGGTTTTCTTGGCTCCAGATTCTTTCCGTTCAGGATCCTTGGGTGCTTCCGGTAGAGAATCTCCTGTCCCAGGGCCCAGTTGTTCATCCGGCGGTACAGGGTCTTCACCTCACGGCGTGGAGATTGAGAGGCAGCTTCTAACTCAAAGGGGTCTATCTGCTGAAGTAGTTGAGACATTGCTGGCCAGTCGCAAACCAGTAACATGTCAGATATACCACAGAACCTGGAAGGCTTTCTGCAGATTCGTAGGTTCGCCAGTAAATACTCTAGCTCCTCCAGATATCTCTCTGATATTAGATTTCTTGCAGGCAGGGTTGAAGAAAGGCCTTAGGCCTAGTACTATAAAGGTACAGATTTCTGCCCTAAGTGCTTTGTATGATGTTAGACTTTCTGACCATCCCTGGATTAGTAGATTTGTGAGAGCTGCTGGTAGATTATATCCCTCGCTATCCAAGAAATCTCCTCCGTGGGATCTTAATCTCGTCTTGTCAGCTCTAACTTCCCCCTCCTTTCGAGCCGCTATCAAAATTACAGATTAAGATCCTCTCTTGGAAGCTGGCTTTTTTGATCGCCATTACTTCAGCAAGAAGGGTTGGGGAAATTACAGCTTTCTCTATTAATAGTCCCTATATGTCCATCAGAGAAGACAGAGTGGTTTTATCCCCTTATCCTGCGTTTCTACCTAAGGTGGTTTCTGATTTCCACCGGTCCCAGGAAGTTATACTCCCATCCTTTTGTGAAAATGCAAGAAATGAGAAGGAGTTAAAAATTCGCATTGTTTAGACGTCAGAAGATGTCTTCTCAGGTATCTAAAGATTACCAGAAGAGTTTAGGAATAGCCAGCAGTTATTTCTTCTTTTCCAAGGGAAAAATAGGGGCAAAGCAGCTTCTTCAAGACTGTTGCAGGTTGGATTAGACAATCCATCATCTTAGCCTATTCTTCGTCAGGTAGAGATACTCCGGGTCCCTTTGGTGCTCACTCAACAAGAGCTGTTTCTACCTCCTGGGCAGAGCGAGTCTGCGTCCATAGAGCAAATTTGTGGGCA
>ONZH01026279.1:0-27344 GCA_900303285.1 Rhinella marina | reverse complement strand
CCAGCCAGCCAGCCAAGCCAGGAGACCAAAAAAAAATGTGTTCTAGCCCTTAGAAGGGCTGTTGGGTTCTTTGTGGGTGATTCCTGCCTAACAGAGAACTAAATGCAGGCCCTAACACTGTCCCTGAAAGGCAGCAGCTCTATCCCTAACGACATCCAGACGGCATCTGAGCCGAGCACCGCGGCCAGTCACTAGTATATTCCAGGGTCACCTGATCAGGCCAGCCAACCCCTGCTATCGACATGTAAGGGCCCCACGTGATGCTGGGTGTACCGTAGAGTCTCCTGGCTTGTGATTGGCTATGTTTATAGGCGCCAAAAAAGCACGATGCGGAAGTTGCCATTTCCTCGAGTATGGCGAGATACTCGTCCGAGCAGCGAGCACTTACGAGTACCCTAATACTCGATCGAGCACCAAGCTCGGACGAGTATGCTCGCTCATCTCTAATGGCAACACAAAACAAGATTTTATGTTATTCAAAAATGCTTTCACTGTGTAAAACTTAATAAAAATAAATATAATAGAAACATTGGGTATCGTCATATCTGTAACAATCTGCTCTATAAAAATATCACATGATATGCCCCCTCAGGTGAATTAAGTAAAAAAAAAAACATGCCAAAACAGACATTTTTTTTTTGTCATCTTGACTTGCAAAAGTGTAATACCAAGCAATCAAAAAAGCATATGTAGCCCAAAATGGTACCAATCGAACCGTCATCTGATCCCACAAAAAATGACACCCTACCTAAGACAATCACCGGAAAAATAAAAAAAATATGGCTCTCAGAACATAGCAACACAAAAACAAGACTTTATGCTATTCAAAAATGCTTTCACTGTGTAAAACTCAACAAAAATAAAAATAGACATATTAGGTATCGCCACATCCGTACCAACATGCTCTATAAAGATATCACATGATATACTCTGTCAGGTGAACACTGTAAAAATAAAAATAAATAAAAACCAGGGGATAGTGATACAATTGAATCTAATGCACTGTAAAAGCTGAAGGTCCTGTGATGATGTCACCGTTATGTGACCAGTGCAGGAGAGGACGGCACTGAAGAGGAGAAGTCTTGGGGAAGAAGCTATGATGAGGTCTGCTACATGAGGAGAAGTATGTAAGTAAAGGGAGAGGCAGAGGAATGCTGTGAGTTGTGATTATTTAACTGGGACTGTATGTTAGGGCTGAAGGGAGGGATGTTATTTACATAGGACTTAATATTGAGGAGGTGATGTTATTTACATGAAGCTGCATGTTGGAGGTGGCTAGGACAGGGTGATTATTATTATTATTTACTATTAAAGCGCCATTCATGCCATGGCACTGGACATATGATAAGGGGTATACATACATAATACAGACAATTGCACTAAGCATGAACATGACGAGTTATAGACTGGTACAGAAGGAGAGAAGGCCCTGCCTGTGAGGGCTTACAATCTACAAGGTGATGTTATTTACATGGAACTGTGTGTTGGAGGTGGCTGGGAATGATGTTATTTACATGGGACTGTATGATGGAGGAGACTGTGGGAGGATCAATGTTATTTACATTGGACTGTGTGTTGAACGTGGCTGTGGGAGGGGGTGATGTTATTTACATGAGACTTCATGTTGAAGGTGGTTGGGTAGTGATGTTATTTACATGGCACTGAATGTAGAGCGGGTGATGTTGTTTACATGGGATTGCATGTTGGAGGGGGCTGGGGAGGGGGTGATGTTATTTACATGGGACTGTATGTTGATGGTGGCTGTGGGAGGAAGTGATGTTATTTATATGGGACTGTATGTTCATGGCGGCTTTGGGAGGCAGTGATGTTATTTACATGGGACTGAATGTTGGAGGTGGCTGGGGAGGGGGTGATATTATTAACACGGGACTGTATGTTGAAGGCGGCTGGGGAGGGGGTGATGATATTTATATGGGACTGTATATTGGAGGGGCTAAAGGGAGTGAAGCGATGTTATTTACGTGGAATTGTATTTGGAAGGGGTTGTAGATAGAGAGGGATATTATTGACATGGGACTGTATATTGGAGGGGCTGAAGGAAGGGGAGTGATGTTATTTAGATGGGACTGTATTTTGGAGGGGGCAGGAGAGATTGTGTGATGTTTAGAGTTGAGCGAACGTGCTCGTAACCAGCACTGTACTGCTCGGATCCCCTGCGCTCGCATGGGCGCAGCCATCCGGATTCGTCCTCCTCACCCGACGGATCCGGATGCCTGCGCCCATGCGAGCGCAGGGGATCCGAGCAGTACAGTGCTCGTTACGAGCATGTTCGCTCAACTCTAGTGATGTTATTTTTATGAGACTGTATGGTAGAGGGAGGAATATGACTACAGGGGGAACTTCAGGGTGAGTATTATAACAATAGGGGCAGAATAAATACTGGGGGCACTGTAGGGGCATTTGAAATCCATGGGACATTACGCACTCTTATTACTACTGGGGGCTTTATAGGAGGGACTTGTAGATCCGTCTTATTTCTTATTTCTACAGAGAACTGTGGGGGAGCCTTATTACTACTGAGGGGTCTGTAGAGAGCTTTATTACCACTGGGGGAACAATAGGGGGGCTTATTTCTATTGTGGGCTCTGTGAGGACATTATTAATACTGGAGAGCTGTTCTACTAATAGAGGCACTCTTGGGGAGCATTATCACTGTTGGTGGCACTGTAGGGGGCATTATCACTGTTGGGGGAACTGTAGGGGGCAGTATTACTAATGAGGGCATTCTAGAAGGGAATTGCTATTGCTTGGACTATGAGGAGCAATATTACTATGGAGGGACTTTCTGTATGGCACTCATTTTCTTCAGGATAGTATTTGGGGTTATTGGGCAGCAGGAAAACACTTGTGGGACTCCAGTTTGGGGGAGGATTTTAGAAAGGTGAGGAAATGTGAGAAGTTGTATGGGCCGAATGGAGAAGATGATGACAGAGAAGATCTACATCAGAGGAGACTTCACCAGGGAGGCCCTGGTTGTGAGAGGTATGTGCTGCTGGATAGCAAAAACAGTAAAATGAAGTGTGCGGGGGAGGGTCAACTTAGAGAATTGGGCCATATTCATTGGGGTTTGGGCCCCTGGATCTTTTGAGACCCTAGCAACTCCCCTGATAAAAACTATGCCAGTACAGTCATTTTTGTCACCTCGCCTTACAAAATGCATAATATCCAGTGATCAAAAAGTCATATATACCAATGAAAACGTCACCTCATCCCGCAATGAATCCCCACATAAGACAATCACTCAAAAAATAAAAACCAATGGCACCTGTACACCAATCCATCAAAATCTGCGCTGCAAAAGGCATACGGTGCTCCTTCCTTTCTGTGTCCTGCCATGTGCCCCCACAGCAGTTTACCACAACATATGGGGTGTTTCTGTATTCAAGAGAAAATGGGGTGCTTTTTCTCTTGCTACCCCTTGTGAAAATGAAAATTTTGGGGCTAAAACAACATTTTCAACATTTTCAGTTTGACAGCCAAGTTTTTGCAAATTCTGCAAAATGCTTAGGGAATCAAAGTGCTCAGTACATCCCTTTATATACAGTCATGGCCAAAAGTTTTGAGAATTATACAAATATAATTTTTTACAAAGTCTACTGCTTCAGTTTTTATAATGGCAATTTGCATATACTCCAGAATGTTATAAAGAGTGATCAGCTTAACAGCAATTACTTGCAAAGTCAATATTTGCCTAGAAAATGAACTTTATCCCTCAAAACACATTTCAACATCATTGCAGCCCTGCCTTAAAAGGACCAGCTAACATCGTTTCAGTGATTGCTCCATTAACACAGGTGTGGGTGTTGATGAGGACAGGGCTGGAGATCAATCTGTCATGATTAAGTAAGAATGACACCACTGGACACTTTAAAAGGAGGCTGGTGCTTTGCATCATTGTTTCTCTTCTGTTAACCATGGTTATCTCTAAAGAAACATGTGCAGTCATCATTGCACTGCACAAAAATAGCCTAACAGGGAAGAGTATCGCAGCTAGAAAGATTGCACCTCAGTCAACAATTTATCGCATCATCAAGAACTTCAAGGAGAGAGGTTCCATTGTTGCCAAAAAGGCTCCAGGGCGCCCAAGAAAGACCAGCAAGCACCAGGACCGTCTCTTAAAAGTGTTTCAGCTGCGGGATCGGGCTACCAGCAGTGCAGAGCTTGCTCAGGAATGGCAGCAGGCAGGTGTGACTGCATCTGCACGTACTGTGAGGCGGAGACTCTTGGAGCAAGGCCTGGTCTCAAGGAGGGCAACAAAGAAGCCACTTCTCTCCAGAAAAAACATCAGGGACAGACTGATATTCTGCAAAAGGTACAGGGAGTGGACTGCTGAGGACTGGGGTAAAGTCATTTTCTCTGATGAATCCCCTTTTCGATTGTTTGGGACATCTGGAAAACAGCTTATTCGGAGAAGACGAGGTGAGCGCTACCACCAGTCTTGTCTCATGCCAACTGTAAAGCATCCTGAAACCATTCATGTGTGGGGTTGCTTCTCAGCCAAGGGAATCGGCTCTCTCACAGTCTTGCCTAAAAACACAGCCATGAATAAAGAATGGTACCAGAATGTCCTCCGAGAGCAACTTCTCCCAACCGTCCAAGAGCAGTTTGGCGATCAACAATGCCTTTTCCAGCATGATGGAGCACCTTGCCATAAAGCAAAGGTGATAACTAAATGGCTCAGGGAACAAAACATAGAGATTTTGGGTCCATGGCCTGGAAACTCCCCAGATCTTAATCCCATTGAGAACTTGTGGTCAATCATCAAGAGACGGGTGGACAAACAAAAACCTACAAATTCTGACAAAATGCAAGCATTGATTGTGCAAGAATGGACTGCTATCAGTCAGGATTTGGTCCAGAAGTTGATTGAGAGCATGCCAGGGAGAATTGCAGAGGTCCTGAAGAAGAAGGGTCAACACTGCAAATATTGACTTGCTGCATTAACTCATTCTAACTGTCAATATAAGCTTTTGTTACTCATAATATGATTGCAATTATATTTCTGTATGTGATAAAAACATCTGACAAACACACATAAAAACCAGAGGGCAGAAGATCATGTGAAAATATAATATTTGTGTCATTCTCAAAACTTTTGGCCATGACTGTATATTATTTGAGGGGTGTAGTTTACAAAAGGGGTCACTTTTTGAAGGTTTCCACTGTAGGGGTATGTCAGGGTCTCTTCAAATACAAAATGGTGCCCAAAAACCATTCTAACAAATTCTGCCTCCAAAAACCATATGGCGCTCCTTTCCTTTTGCCAGTTTACTATCACATATGGGGTATTTCTGTAAACTGCAGAATCAGAGTAATGTATTTTGAGGTTTATTTTGCTGTTAACCCTTGCTGTGTTGCAAGAAAAAATTGCTTAACATAAAAAAATTTGACAAAAAAAATGAAATTTGGAAATTTCACCTCCATTTTCCTTTAATTCTTGTAGAGCACCTCAAGGTTTAAGTTTGTACCATCAGTTTAGAATAATTTGATTGGTCTAATTTCTAAAATGGAGTCATTTATGGGTGGTTTCCATTACGTAAGCCCCTCAAAATCACTTTATAACTGAATTGGTGCTTAAAAAAGTGGTTTTAGCAATTTTGTTGAAAAGTTGAAAAATTGCTTCTAAAATTCTAAGCCTTCTAACGTCCTAAAAAAATAAAATGACATTTACAAAATTATGCCAACATAAAACAGACATATGGTGAATGTTGATTGATATATTGACTCAAATTTACTGCTGTCATTAAGTACAATGTATCACGAGAAAACAATCTCAGGCTCGGTACTGAAGGAGTTAAAGAATATCTGAACCTGAAATGGCGTATTTATTTGCTAGTTTCAGTGCACCAGTTGATTGCCCCTGTCCACCAGATGGTTGGTCTCCAGGTTGCAAGCGTCCAGTCTTGGCATGGAGGTGAAAGTCGTGTTTTTGCTTCTCCTGGTCCTTTTCTATTCTGGAATCTTCTATTTCTTTAGTATCCTCCAGGCACCTCCGAAGCTCCTTGACCCATTCGACTTTACAGAGAAGTTGCGCTGAGTCTGGCACAGGAACATCAAAGGGAATGTCCACAGGCAGACAGTCGTGGTGTCCAAACATGAGATAATAGGGAGTGTACCCAGCAGAGCAACGAGTTGTGTTATAATACATGTAGATACACAAGTTCTGGGAGAAGTAGCTGCCAGTCAGCTCTTTGAGTAGGTGGAACAGCTTTGAGCATATTGATGAATATCTGATTCATTTTTTCACACATCATGTTCCCCTGGGAGTGATAGGCCATGGTCCTCAGTTTCTTGCAATGGTGCAAGGCACAAAGTTTGTAGAACAACAGGCACTCAAATGCTGACCCTTGGTCAGTGAGTATCTTGTCAGGGCATCATAATGCCAATAAGAAGGTCTTCCAGATCAGAGCGGCTATAGTTTTGGCAGTTAGGTTTTTTAGGATTACTGCCGCCACAAACTTTGTGTAATGATCTATAATAGTTTTGGCCTATCTATACCTGGATCTGCTGGGTTCTACCTTTACATGATTGATGGCTACAAAGAGGAGCTTGTTGTCATATCTCTGCATCCTACTGACAGCACCAGGTTTAGATGTCAGGACTCATGCCAATCAAGTAGAAGCAACCGCCTAATGGTGGCTTCAGTCTTTTGTGTGCCAAAATGTCCTGACCTGTTATGATACATATCCAGCACCATTTGTGAATCCCTGCGAGCCACTACTATCTGTTGTTTTTGCAGACGGAATTATTTTGTCTGCTGCCAGAGACAAGCCATTTCCAGGTCAGCCCTTTTCTTCCTGATCATTTCAGGTGCTATTCCACAGGAGAAGTAGTCAAGCAGCTCCTAAATGACTCTTCCCTCTGTATGGAGTCTGAGCCAGAGTTCTTTGTCTACCGGTAGTGTAGGATAACACTCTGTGGAGAGCTGACAGTTCCAGAGGTCTTGGGCCTGAAGTGCTGAGAGTCTTTGAGAATAGAGGTGAATTGAGAATAGAAAACTGGCTTTTCTTGTCATGTAATAGGTAAGGAATAGTGCAGCCCTAAGCTCCACCCACACCACTATCCCTACCTACAGTACAGACCAAAAGTTTGGACACACCTTCTCATTCAAAGAGTTATCTGTATTTTCATGACTATGAAAATTGTAGATTCACACTGAAGGCATCAAAACTATGAATTAACACAAGTGGAATTATATACTTAACAAAAAAGTGTGAAACAACTGAAAATATGTCTTATATTCTAGGTTCTTCAAAGTAGCCACCTTTTGCTTTGATTACTGCTTTGCACACTGTGTGCAGGGCCTTATAAGGAGGGTTGAAACTACAGACTAAGACAGACAACACAGATACATAATCAATACCAGGCCAGGTCGGATACCGAGAATTCAAATAATCCAAACGTAAGCAAAAACTGAACCCAGATGAAGCTGAGGTCAAGAGCCAGGAGGTTGCGTCAGTACAAGGGGTTATCACGAGGTCGAAGTCTAGTACAAGCCAAGGTCAATAAACAAATAGCACCACATACAAAGAAACACTAGTGAGGTAATAAACACCAATCACAGGCAACCTGTGGCCGGCAGGTTGCCTGTTTAAATAGTCCAGGCTGATGGGTCATGTGACGTGGCCAGCGTCACGTGACCCTTGTCAGGAACAATTATACATCTGATGAGTCGGCGCTGGCTCCTCACTAGCGGGGTTAATCATAGTCCTGGTTGTCCAAGATTGGTGGCTCTAAGTTTTTTCTTGAGTAGCTTCTCACTCTTCACTCCAATTAACTGATATTTTAGCTCTTTCGTTCTTGGGATGACCCTTCAGGAGCTCTTGAAGGGGCTCTGTAATTTTAATGAAGTGCGATCTAAACCTCCTGTAATAACTTGCAATGCCAAGGAAGCTGTTGATCTCTTGAAATGTGTTTAGAGTGGACAAGCTTTGTACGTACAGCGACTATTTTGTCAGAGTCTGGCTTCATGCCTTCAGCACTTAAAACATAGCCCAGATACTTGACTTGCGGTTTTAATAGATGGCATTTAGAAGGCTTTATATTAAGACTGTTAAGGGTTATGCTCTGGAACACTTCAGCTAGATGTTGCAATTGCTCTTCATAGGTTTTGGAATAGACGATTACATCATCCAGATACAGTAAGACAGTCTTGAAGTTCTTGTGTCCAAGACATCTCTCCAGTAGCCTCTGGAAGGTAAGGGCATTACACAGCCTAAAAGGCATTTAATTACACTCAAACAGGCCCATCTTCAGGTGTCATGGGGACATACTGTACCAATAGCCACTGGTCAGGTCCAATGTAGAAAAATAGGCAGCTGATCCCAGCGTTGTGAGGCTCTCTTCAATGCATGGCAAGAGATACGCTTCCTTATGCATGATATTTATCTTGCGATAATCCATGCAGAAGCAGATGGTCCATGATGTCTTGGAGATTGACTTGAAGCAGTCAGGCAACTGAATAGTGCTTCTTCAACTCTCCTGGCTGGTCACTTAAATTGACTAGGCATATAGGCACTCTCTATTGGGACACAGAGACAAAGCACCTGGCTGCAAGGACAATGAGACGGTCTTCCAGATCCATAGGCTCCACAAAGACTTGATAGTCCCGGTCTTGTATACTTATGCAGGAATCGCTCCATAACAATGTCTCTGCTCCAGTTTGAAGCTTGACATGCTATACATCCTTAATACAGACATGGCAAATTAACCCTTTTGATTGATGAACCTATGTTGGACAGATAACATCTTGTAGAGTTGCTCGGGGGGCTGCTGGAGGAGATTTCTTCCAGGCTTCCAGTACTTCCCTGTAGCAGTTGCAAAGCACATTAAAGCCAAGGACAACAAGGAAGTTGTCATTGTTCTGGACCTGGTGACGCCATGATGTGGGACCTTGGTGTCTCCAATCTGCAGGGTAGGCTCCTAGTACCCAAGCATAGGCATGGGTTTACCATTGCTGGTGATGATACTGTATCTAGCCAGTATTCAAGGGGTTGAGTCAGCTGAGTCCCATTCACTCAGCACTGGTCAAACGCAACCTGGCAGATAGTGGTCTCTTAGGACCCTGTGTCTATTAAGCTGCAAATGAGACTCTATTGATGCAGATCACAACTTTAGGTCAGGATTCCACATATTTACGCATTCAGGTTGGTTCTTCGAGACCTAATACTCTTCCTACCGAGGGGCAGTTCCAGGCCTTGGGGGGGATGCCCGTTAAACTGCCAGCATGTTTTTCTGTGTGCCTATATTTATATATCATTTATCCAACAGCCTACCTGTAGTCAGGTATTGATCATTTTTGGGACCAGAATGAAGCCAATTTCCAGGTTGCTATGTTCTGTATGTCTTTCAATGCTTTTCCAGGTGCACCAGCAGTTTCCTCATCTTCTCCACGCTTTTGCCTGGAGGGAGACTAGGTTAGTTAAGGCAGCAACTGCATCAGAGGCAGGAGCTTGGGTTCCATGCTTGACAGTACAGTTGTGTTCTGCAGGCAGAAGAATGGGCAACAAGTTACTGTTCCTAACAGATATGGGTTGACGATCTCACCCAAGGATACCGATGACAAGCTCCTTAAAGTCCAAGAAAGGAGTACCTGGATGATGAGATGACATCATTTTTAGTTTGCTCTTTAGTGTCTCATTAGTGACACTTTCAATAAACTGAGGAAGCATCAGGGTTTGATCCTGACACTCAGCCTCTCGGAGCCCTACAAAAATGATAGCTCTTAGAGCCTCTTGCAAGAACAATGTAAAGTCTCTTAGATACTTCCAAAGCTGCTGTGTTTTCCCAAAGAAATGTATCTTGAGTGCAAAGGCAGTCATAGTTTCAATACTGGCCTAATAGTATTCTGGTGATGGGTGTCTTATGGGTGGTGATGGGTAGTCCCTCACCTAACAGCAGTGTCTGTAGATGCTGGATATTCCAGTTCACTCTGCCTGTTTTCTTAAGGATTCAGTTGTTGATCATTCTTTCTGGAGTATCTCTCTAGGAGCAGGACCTCAAAAATGTACTTTCCTTTCTCACATTGATAACACAACCCCCCCTCCTTTCCATCCATATCCTGCCGGAACATATGACCAGATAACAATAAAACAATACAAAATAAGTTCCAGAACATCCAGGTCCCAAGCAAGGTTGCCCACCTTCCCTTAAAACTTTTCTGGACAACTAAACATAAAATCACAGACGGACCCAAATTTTTACGTAAATAGGCCCCGTCCCTTTTTAGAGACACGCTCTCTATTCCACACCCTCCAAATGTTTTAGAAAGAATGCCCTTGAATCAGAAATACCCTAGAATTAACAGGGTTGTACAGTAGTTAAAAATAAAATATGGTAGCAGCATATGAAAAAATCATCAGTTCTCAGCTCTTATATCCCCCCACTCTATTAGAAAGACTGACGGGGATATAATGGGAAAATTCAGTGTTGGTGATGTGCACAATGAAGTTCAGATGTATTGCATGCAAGCACAGCAGCCAATCACTGTCCTCAGCAATAGACCACTGATTGGCTGCAGGAGTAACATTCTGTATACCAGCAAGTCTCTGCTGCAGAGCTACATAGAATGGCACAGAGAAAAGTGGGGAGTATAACATGTATTCACAATGCATATGTGGCAAATTGCTGATCCAACTAAGCCCCTCCCTAGCATTAAAGACACAGTTGGATGAACGTTACATTTACCACTACCAAACATACCTCTTACATCCAGTGTCTCTTCTGATGTAGACATTCTCTTTCTTTATTATCTCTGTTTGGCCCAGACCGCCATGATGAGTTCTTTCAGCCACATCTGTCTCTCTGCAGAGTTTGACACTCAGACAATTTACGTTCTTCATTTTTATATCATCCTCCACCTTCTGGTGCTCCCCAAAGCCCTTCACATTGTACCACATAACACCATCCCAATTATATCCCTAGTAGTAGTAATAATGCCCCATAATAGAATTAATTTTCCTTATAGTAGTAATAAAGCCCCCCATAGTAACGGTGATAAAGCACCCCTATAGCGAACCAGCAGTAAAATTGCCCTAAAAGTGCCCCTAGTAGTAATAAAGATTTTCATAGTGCTTCTAGTAGTAATAAAACCCCCATATTTCTCCTAGAAGTAATAAGGCCCCTCTATAAGGCCCCCAGTAGTAATAATTCTCCAATATAGTGACCCCTGGAATTATAATGCTCCTTATACTGCTCCCAGTAGCTTAAATGCACATAGTAACTTAAATTCTCACCTTTAGCGCGCCCAGCAACTTAAATGCTCTCCTATAGTGCCCCAGCAGATTATATGCTTGCCTATAGTGCTCACAGCAAACGGTTCCCTACATTGTCCCAGTAGTTTAAATGGTCTCTTATATTGCCCCAGTAGTACTATAAGGGATGATTTAAACTACTGGGACATTATACAGAACCAATAAAACTACTTGGAGAATGTAGAGTACCATATAAACTAATGGAGCACTATTTAAACTACTGGGGCATTATAGGGACCATATAGACTAATGGGGCACTATAGGGGACCATAGAAATTAATGGGGCACTATAGGAGGTCATTTAAACTACTAGAGCATTATAGGGGATAATTTAAACTACTTGGGAATTACAGGGGATGACTTAGTTTAAATGATCCCCTATAGTGCCCCCAGTAGTTTAAGTGGTCCCCTGTAGTGCCCCAGTAGTTTAATGGTTTCCTATAGTGCCCCATTAGTTTAAATGACCCCTATAATGCCCCAGTAGTTTAAAGGATTCCCTTCAGGGCCCCCAGTACTGTCTCACATGGACACAGATCTGCTAATGAATTTTGCAATGAGCTGTACACAGGGCTGAAAGATGCTGGTGTGATGGCCGGGGAATTCATCCTGCAGGGCATGTAGTAGATGTAGTACCACAAAATGGTGGTAATAAAAACTAAACTAAAAAACAATCTCTGACATGACAGAAACATAAAATGTTGTGAATCTTGGAGTGTGACAAAACAAATTATATTACTCTTAAAGTGCTTTTACTGTCAATAGTAAAAGAGACCATAGGGAACTTTGTAATATGCCTTATCAGTGAGAAAAGTCTAGTTCTCATGTTATCAGCTGCCCCCTCCAATTACTTTTTTGAAAATTGATTTAATCCCATCCAAGATGAACCAGCTCCACAAGAGCATCATATTACACATGTCAATGCAAGAGTATGGAGAGGGGAAGAGGGAGGAGTGAGCACGCACAGTCAAGTAGACTTCTGGAGCTATATGGGCTGAGATATAAACTTCCTAAGTGCTTTATTCACAACCATAAAGGTCAGTACCTCCTCACTGTAATAACCTCCATAATACAGGTGCTTCTTCTGCGTGCATAAGAAAAGGTTAGGGAGCAGATTCTACTCTAACTGTCTAGGTGCAATGGATGGCAGATCTCCGAGAACTGCAAACTATACATTCACTATGCACAAAGGAAAACCACTAAAATACCAGATAAAAGTGATATAAGTTGGTATTTCCAGAATTATAGAAGAGAAAATGTGATAGGCTCTCTGCAGGAGGTCAGCAACTGTAGTTGCAGTTTTTGAATTTTAAGCTGTACTTTCAATCATAATTAATTGTAGAACATTACAATTGTAGAATAATTGTTTGTAAGGATAGGGAAGGGGGGTCACACCAGGGTCTTTTCAGCCACTAAGTGGTATACATGGGCTTCCCACTTTGCAATGATGGTGTAAGAAATCAGGTGGACACAGTAATAACCGGAGCATTGGTTTTACTTGACTCACTTTAGGGGGCAGTGAATTTGGAGATTACAAGACGCAAAAGACTTAAAGGAGTTGTCCAACTTATATGAAAACCTCCCCAAAGCCCATAAATGAGTCCTAATAATGAAATTCCATAAAACTAACTACTAAATTCCTTGTGTTTTCCTGTGTTGCCTCTCACCTGGTTCTCACTTCCAGTCTGTGTTTACAGGCAGTAGCAGTGACATAGATGTATATAGTACATGACCACTGCATCCAATCACTGGCCTCAGTGGTCTAATGCTGTATTCCACTGAGGTCAGTGATTGACTGCAGTGGTATCATATGGCACAGTCTCTAACAGGCCTTGATATTTCTCTTGACACACTTAACTGACTTTCCCTTTTCAGGCATCCTAACGACTAGCTTTGATACATGCCAAGGCTGCTTCCAGGGTACAGGAGCTAGTTGGCTGACATCAACTCCTCCGCAGTAATCAGCTATAACTTGCCCAATCCAGGTCTAGAAGAACACAAACTTATAGCCTCCACCTAGCTAGCTACACACAGGAATGGCAACATCTCACAACTCAAGCTCTCAGTGCTGTGTCTGGCATATTTCTTAATCTCAGGTATTCCTAGGTCTGAACATGAGACTTACCTGTACCTCTGTTTATCACCTCATAAACATTTGTGCTCTCACTATAGCTTTAGGACCTACATACTTAGATCATGTGGATGAAAAATCATATTATCCGACAGCAATAACACATTTAACCGCAGAGCAGTGCAATTGTTATCCCTTGTGTGTCTCACTTTGTTTCTCATTTACTTCTGTGTTTTAAGCTTTTTTTCAGACATTGCAGCTGTGATTCAGTTTTTGGTGTGGTTTTTCACATTCGAGGAAAAAGACACTGCTTCTTGGCAACAATTTTAGAAAACCGCAGCAAAAAAAAGCACTGTTGTCACAACACATTAACAATTTCTAACCAGCTTTGTAGCTTTTTCATAACCATAGTGTATTACTCAATGGATTATAATGTTAGAATGTATGAAGTGTATAACTGGCTTCTTTGTATTCCATTTCTTGTTGCACATTTTAACAAAAATCTAAGATCATTCCTATACAATTCCTAACCAGAACCAAAATGATACCATCCTGCTCATTAGCCATTCGCATATCTGTCACAGTCTCCTCTCCTCACAAATGCAATAGCACAGTCCACAAACTAATCCTGCCTTGTCTTTTTAATTATTGATTCAGAGAATGACCTATGGGTTGTCACTCTGCACTGTTCCCATTTGAGACAGATTTGGACAGATGACTGATCATTGTCTGCACACAGGAAAACCAGTGATTTTTTTTTTTTAAGGTTTGTAGTCAAACTGGCATATTGATTTAATCTCAGATGCTCGTTCTCTTCAGGGTTGGAGGATAAGAAAATTACATCTCTGCAAAGCTAGGAGTGATGGTGCACTACAGACATTTTGAAACTTTTTTTTTAATGAAACAGAAGAAGTATATTCAGTGGTGCTTGAAAGTTTGTGAACCCTTCAGAATTTTTTATATTTCAACAAACATATTGTCCTAAAACTACATTAGATTTTTACACAAGTCCTAAAAGTATATAAGAGATCCAAATCAAACAGATTTGTCAAAAATATTAGACTTAGAGAAAAAGTATCCAATATTAATTAGTAACAAAAGTATGGGAAGTTTGTGAACCTTTGATTCCAGTATCAAATGTGACCCCTCTATGCAGTAGTAAGTGCAATTAAACATTACTGGTAATTGTTGATTAGTCCTGCACATCGACTTGGAGGAATTTTAGCCAATTCTTTTCTACAAAAGAGCTTCAACTCTGTTAGGTTGGTGGGTTTCCTCCCATGAACTGCACACTTCAGGTCCTTCCAGAACATTTCTATTAGATTAAGTTCAGGACTTTGACTCTGCCATTCCAAAACTTTAAGTTTATTCTTCTTTAACCATGTTGTCTTGCTGCATGATCACATAAATTTACACCAGCTTCCTTGCTGTCGTAGCTTTAGATAATTTTCCTTACCCAAAACAGGCGTAGAACATGATAAATGAAATGCACCTGCCAGCATACCCGCTTCCCCGTCCACACCATGCCCCCTTTTTTAGACCTGGTAAGAGATTGAAAAAGTTGCAAATTCAGCTGCAAACTCCCTTTGCATCCGAATTTGCAATGTATGTATGCCAAAAATTGTCATATATCTAATAATAAATGCCCCCCTATGTTTTGTTTTTTTTAGTACTCTTTGCTAAGTTCAAAACTCTCATAGGATGCAGTGTCCAACAGAAAAAAAATATTTGTTTTGAGCTTTGTAGATGTTAACCAGTCTTGAGCTTTGTAGACGCTACCCTGAGGTATTGCAATATCAAGACTTTATTGATGATATGGGAGTTGCACACAAATAACTCCAGTCTGACACTGGCTGGAGAGGTATAAAGCATACAGTCACTGGACCATCCTGCAGTGGAAACCAAACAATCATACTTCTCCTGCCTTTTGCCAAAACCTAGTACTTTTAATCAGACTTCAGGATAGTGAGCACTTTGTGGCAAATTGTTTTGCATAGTACCAGGTTGAACTTTGAGGACAGAGGAATAATAATGCTGTGAAGCTGATTTTCAAGTCATAGACTGGACTCCTTAATTGCAGTGTGAAAGTAAATCTTAAAGCTCTTTCAAAGAATTTCTAGAGAATGCTGTTCTACCAGTTTTGATTAAACCCTTTGGAGAAGGCCATTTGCTCAAAGCAAGATCCATGGCATGGAAGAACTTGACTGACCTGTATATAGCCTTGACCTCAATTACATCAAATGTGTTTATTTGTAATGTAACTGAGAGTCAAATGCAGTTCCTGACCTAACTCATACTCTTGTGTTTGAACAGATTCTAGCAAACATGGGTGCATAGGTAGAATTTATCCTTCAATTGGTTGAGTTTTTATGGCATCAGAAAGTTACAGTTGATGGAGCACAACAGATTTGCCCAAAAGCTTGTGACTTTGCTAACTACTTGCCAGCTTTATAATGTGTCAAGAAGTTGATCAGGGGCTTTACAGCAGATTTCTTAGTACTTAAGGCAGAAAATGACAAAATTGTAGAGCAAATATATGTTCAGCTTGCCAGCTTCCCTCAGTGCTTTGTGGCCAGGGGCAGTGAAGCACATAGCCTTCGTGCTGCCTGAGGAAAAAATTGAAATGGCACCCCCTCCCCATGCCAAATTTTTGACCTAACCCCTTCCCTCCAGCCAGAGGTGTAACTTGACCAGCATGCTCTTTCTATGATACTGTTGTCTTCTTATACAACACAAGGGTCTTTGGGCCCCCTCAAGATCCTGGGACCTTTGCAGGGCCGGGGAGGCGGCGGGGCAAAATTCAATCCCAGTCACGCAGATGTTTGTTTGAACAGTTGGACTTCAGAGTGGGGAGTTTCCCGGATGTGTCCATATATGGAGTTATCAACATGAAAGGGGTATTCCCAAGCATGGTTACTATGCTTGGGGACACCGTATATATATAAGTCTAATTTTACATTAACCCCTTGGTGCCAATGGACGTACCGGTACGTCCAGGGCGCGAGGTAGTTCGCGCTACAGGGCGTACTGACCAATCACCGGCCAAAACATGTGCGGGCGGAAGGGGCGATGTGCGGGCAGCTGCGGCGAGAGTGCCGCCCGCAATAATTTTTCAGGATGGCCGAGCGTTTTCAAGCAGAGTATCAGCATACAGCTGATACTCTGCTTGAAACTGCTGACATCGGTGCTGGCACCGATGTCAGCAGTTTAACCCCTTCCATGCCGCGGTCCGTAGGGGCCGCTGTATGGAAGGGGTTAACAGGGAGGGAGCTCCCTCCCTATCCCATCGGGCGCTGTGGTGCGCTGGCAGCGCCGATGGTGTGGCCAGATGAGAGGGAGGAAGCTCCCTCTCCCTTCCATCGGGACGCTGCTCTGCTGTGGCAGCGTCCCGATGGTTACCATGGCAACCTGACGCTTTCAGAAGCGTCTGGGTTGCCATGGTGTAAGCTAAACCACATCAGGCTCCTGCTAAAGTTTAAAAAAAATCATATTTTTCCCCCAATACTCAAATTTGAAATTGGTAAAAAAAGAAAAAAAATACCCCAAGCATGTTAGGTATCGCCACGTTCATAACAACCCACTCTACAAAAATATCACATGTCCCGACCCCTCCGGTGAACACCGTAAAAAAATAAAAATAAAAACTGTGTCAAAAAAGCCATTTTTGTCACTTTACATCACAAAAAATGTAATACCAAGCGATTAAAAAGGCATATGCCCCCAAAATAGTACCAATCTAACCGTCACCTCTTCGCGCAAAAAATGAGCCCCTACCTGAGACAATCTCCCAAAAAATACAAAAACTACAGCTCTCAGACAATGGAGAGACTAAAACATGATTTTTTTTGTTTCAAAAATTATATTATTGTCTAAAACTTAAATAAATTAGAAAAACTATACATGTTAGGTATTAACACGTCTGTTACAACCTGCTCTACAAAAATATCACATGACCTAACCCCTAAGGTAAACACAGTAAAAAAAATAAAATAAAAACTGTGTCAAAAAAGCCATTTTTTGTCACTTTACATCACAAAAAATGTAATACCAAGCGATGAAAAAGGCATATGCCCCCCAAAATAGTACCAATCTAACCGTCACCTCTTCCCGCAAAAAATGAGCCCCTACCTGAGACATTCGCCCAAAAGATAAAAAAAACTACAGCTCTCAGACAATGGAGAGACTAAAACATGATTTTTTTTGTTTCAAAAATTATATTATTGTGTAAAACTTAAATAAATTAAAAAAAACTATACATGTTAGGTATCGCCACGTCCGTAACAACCTGCTCTACAAAAATATCACATGACCTATCCTGTTAGATGAACACTGTACAAAATAAAAAATAAAAACTGTGCCAGAACATCCATTTTTGGTTACTTTGCCTAACAAAAAGTGTCATATAAAGCGATCAAAAATCATATGTACCCCAAAATAGTATCAATAACACTGTCACCTTATCCCGTAGTTTCCAAAATATGGGCACTTTTTGGTTGTTTCTACTGTAGGGAGCTTTAGGGAGGCCTCAAATGGGACATGGTGTCTAAAAACCAGTCCAGCAAAATTTGCCCTCCAAAAACCATCTGGCGCACCTTTTCTTCTGTGCCCTGCCGTGTGGCCATACAGTAGTTTACTACCACATGTGGGGTGTTTCTGTAAATCGCAGAATCAGGGTAATAGTTTTTGAGTTTTGTTTGGCTATTAACCCTTGCTGTGTTACAGGAAAAAATGGATTAAAATGGAAAACGTGCCAAAAAAAGTGAAATTTAGAAATGTCATCTCCATTTTCCTTTAAATCTTGTGGAATACATAAAGGGTTAACAAAGTTTGTAAAATCAGTTTTGAAAACCTTGAGGGGTGTAGTTTCTAAAATGGGGTGATTTATGGTGGTTTCTATTATGTTAGCCCCACAAACTGACTTCAGAACTGAACTGGTCCTTAAAAAAATGGTTTTGGAAAATTTCTTAAAATTTTTAAGAATTGCTTCTAAAATTCTAAACCTTCTAACGTCCCCAAAAAATAAAATTACGTCAACAAAATGATGGCAACATAAAGTAGACATATGGGAAATGTAAAGTAATAACTATTTTGTGAGAAATCACTATCTGCCTTAAAAGCAGAGAAATTCAAAGTTTGAAAATTACAAATTTTTCAAAATTTTCTGTAAATTTAGGATTTTTTTTTTAAATAAAGGTGATTTATATTGACTCAAATTTACCGCTGTCATGAAGTACAATGTGTCACGAGAAAACCATCTCAGAACGGCTTGGATAAGTAAAAGTGTTTCAAAGCTATTACCACATAAAGTGACACATGTCAGAATTCCAAAATTTGGCCCAGACATTAAGGCCAAAATGGGCTCTGTCCTTAAGGGGTTAAAAGTAAGGGCATTAAAGGTAAGAACCTTAACCACTGGGCTATAGAGCTCAGTGTTACATCAGTGGTGAAAAAGCTGATAGAAGTTTCTCTTCTATAATAATTCACGGAAAATGGTGCACTACAGCAGAAAATGCAGTTGACAATATATGGCTAAACCCTCACTCTGGTGTTAAAATGAGACTTTCGCCAATATATCCTTATTAGAGATGAGCGAACATGCTCGTCCGAGCTTGGTGCTCGTTCGAGCATTAGGGTACTCGTAACTGCTCGATGCTCGGACGAGTATCTCGCCATGCTCGAGGAAATGGCAACTTCCGCATCATGCTTTTTTGGCGCCTAAAAACACAGCCAATCACAAGCCAGGAGACTCTGCGTACCACCCAGCATCACGTGGGGCCCTTACATGTCGATAGCAGGGGTTGGCTGGCCTGATCAGGTGACCCTGGAATATACTACCGACTGGCCGCGGTGCTCGTCTCAGATGCCGTCTGGATATCGTTAGGGATAGAGCTGCTGCCTTTCAGGGACAGTGTTAGGGCCTGGCTGGCACTAGTAGTGCAGCTATCGCCATATCTAACCCTGTTTTTTTTTTTTTTCTATCTCAGTGATACAAATCCATTGCACACAGCACTGTGGAACCATTCTGTGTGTCACAGTTCAGCACTGACTCACTCCAATCCATATATACTGTCCAGGTGACACTTTCTGTACGTCACACAATACAACCAAGTCATTTGCTACCAATATCATCTACCGCTTGATCCAGAAAATTCTCTGTGCGACATTTGTCTGGGTCACAGACTAAATAGCCACCGTTAACAGGGTGTCAGTCAGTTCTACCATATTTCCTGCACGTCACGTTCCCAAAAAAACAAAATATAAAAAAAAAAATTATTATTTCAGTTGTTTTAGCTCAGTGATACAAATCCATTTTACTCAGCTGCGTGTAACCTTTCTGTGTGTCATAGTTCAACACATTCGCTCCCATCCGTATATACTGTCCAGGTGACACTTTCTGTACATCACACAATACAACCAAGTCATTTGCTACCAATATCATCTACCGCTTGATCCAGAAAATTCTCTGTGTGACATTTGTCTGGGTCACAGACTAAATAGCCACCGTTAACAGGGTGTCAGTCAGTTCTACCATATTTCCTGCACGTCACGTTCCCAAAAAAACAAAATATAAAAAAAAAAAATTATTATTTCAGTTGTTTTAGCTCAGTGATACAAATCCATTTTACTCAGCTGCGTGTAACCTTTCTGTGTGTCACAGTTCAGCACATTCGCTCCCATCCGTATATACTGTCCAGGTGACACTTTCTGTACGTCACACAATACAACCAAGTCATTTGCTACCAATATCATCTACCGCTTGATCCAGAAAACTCTCTGTGCGACATTTCTCTGGGTCGCAGACTAAATAGCCACCGTTAACAGGGTGTCAGTCAGTCCTACCATAGTTCCTGCACGTTACATTCCCAAAAAAACAAAATTGTAAAAAAAATATAAAAAAACAAATATAAAAAAAAAAATTATTTTTTCACTTGTTTTAGCTCAGTGATACAAATCCATTTTACTCAGCTTTGTGTAACCTTTCTGTGTGTCACAGTTCAGTACATTTGCTCCCATCCGTATATACTGTCCAGGTGACACTTTCTGTACGTCACACAATACAACCAAGTCATTTGCTACCAATATCATCTACCGCTTGATCCAGAAAACTCTCTGTGCGACATTTGTCTGGGTCGCAGACTAAATAGCCACCGTTAACAGGGTGTCAGTCAGTCCTACCATAGTTCCTGCACGTTACGTTCCCAAAAAAACAAAATTGTAAAAAAAATATAAAAAACAAATATAAAAAAAAAATTATTTTTTCACTTGTTTTAGCTCAGTGATACAAATCCATTTTACTCAGCTTTGTGTAACCTTTCTGTGTGTCACAGTTCAGCACATTCGCTCCCATCCGTATATACTGTCCAGGTGACACTTTCTGTACGTCACACAATACAACCAAGTCATTTGCTACCAATATCATCTACCGCTTGATCCAGAAAACTCTCTGTGCGACATTTCTCTGGGTCGCAGACTAAATAGCCACCGTTAACAGGGTGTCAGTCAGTCCTACCATAGTTCCTGCACGTTACGTTCCCAAAAAAACAAAATTGTAAAAAAAATATAAAAAAACAAATATAAAAAAAAAATATTTTTTCAGTTGTTTTAGCTCAGTGATACAAATCCATTTTACTCAGCTGCGTGAAACCTTTCTGTGTGACGCAGTTCAGCATACTCACTCCAAACGGTATATACTGTCCAGGTGACACTGTCTGTACGTCACACAATACAACCAAGTCATTTGCTACCAATATCATCTACCGCTTGATCCAGAAAACTCTCTGTGCGACATTTCTCTGGGTCGCAGTCCACCCACGTTACCCAAGGGAGCACTCCTCTGGCTCCTCCACCTCAACCTCCTTCCCCCCAGTCTGCCCCCTCCCAGGAAAATTTGGAATGTGATCCGGCATACTCTCAGGAACTGTTTTCTGGACCCTTCCCAGAGTCACAAACCACTTCTCAGGTTGCTGCTGACCTCGTTCCCGATGCCCAAGTTTTCCAACTGTCGCAGTCTGTGGGTGATGATGATGATGATGACAATGTTGACTTAGTGGAAGAAGTTTGTAAACAGGTGTCAGACGATGAGGAGACACGGTTGTCAGACAGTGGTGAAGTTGTTGTTAGGGGAGGAATTCCGAGGGGGGAGCAGACTGAGGAATCGGAGGATGACGAGGTGACTGACCCAAGCTGGGTTGATATGCCGAGTGAAGACAGTGCTTCTGAGGCGGAGACGAGTGCTTCACCAGAACAGGTTGTAAGAGGCAGTGGTGTGGCCAGAGGGAGAAGCAGGGCCAGAGCTGGTGCATCAGCAGCAACTGTTTCACGTAGTGAAGCTCCCGTGGCGAGGCCTAGATGTTCGCAAGTCTGGAGGTTCTTTAAAGAAAGTGAGGATGACCGACGGACTGTGGTGTGCAACCTGTGCCACACCAGGATCAGCAGGGGTGCCACCACTACTAGCCTAACCACCACCAGCATGCGTAGGCATATGAGTGCTAAACACCCCACTCAATGGAACCAAGGCCGTTCACCACCTCCTGCGGGTCACACCACTGCTCCTTCCCCTGTGTCACTCGCTGCCTCTGCTAGTCAACCCCCTGCGTCACTCGCTGCCTCTGCTAGTCAACCCCCTGCCCAGGACCCCGGCACGAGCGCCTCCCGCCGGAAAACCACACCTTCGCCTCAACGATCCTCCACAGTGTCCACCAACATGTCCCAGCGCAGCGTTCAGCTGTCTTTACAGCAGACGCTGGAGCGCAAGAGGAAATACAGTTCCACCCACCCACATGCCCAAGCCCTCAACGTCCACATCTCCAAATTGCTTAGCCTGGAGATGCTGCCCTATAGGCTGGTAGAGACCGAGGCCTTTCGCAATCTCATGGCGGTGGCTGCCCCTCGGTATTCCGTCCCCAGCCGCCACTATTTTTCCCGATGTGCCGTCCCAGCCCTACACCAGCACGTGTCGGAGAACATCATCCGTGCCCTGACCAACGCTGTTTCTGAGAAGGTCCACCTAACCACGGACACGTGGACAAGTGCTGCCGGGCAGGGACACTATATCTCACTGACGGCACATTGGGTTAACTTGGTGGAGGCTGGGACCGAGAATGACCCTGGGGCCGCTCATGTACTGCCCACACCGAGGATTGCGGGGCCTACCTCGGTCACGGTCTCTCAGACGTACTATGCCTCATCCTCCTCCGACCCCTCCTCCTCCACCGAATTACCATCCGTGGGCACGGCGCCTTCATTCGGTAGCTCTAGGCGCAGCAGCAGTGCTGTGGGTATGCGCCAGCAGGCGGTGCTCAAACTGCTGAGCTTAGGTGACAAAAGGCACACCGCCCAAGAGCTGTTACAGGGCATCAGGGCGCAGACCGATGTGTGACTGGCACCGCTGAACCTCAAGCCAGGCATGGTTGTGTGTGACAATGGGCGTAACCTGGTGGCGGCTCTGCAACTCGGCAGACTGACACATGTGCCATGCCTGGCCCACGTGTTCAATCTAATAGTTCAGCGGTTCCTCAAGACATACCCCAATCTGTCTGATTTGCTCACCAAGGTGCGCCGCATCTGTGCGCATTTCCGCAAGTCGACCACAGATGCTGCCACTCTCAGGGCAGCACAGCGCCGCCTACAACTGCCCGCTCACCGACTGTTGTGCGACGTGCCCACGAGATGGAATTCGACATTAAACATGTTATCCAGAGTTTACCAGCAGCGCAGAGCTATTGTAGACTGCCAGATGTCATCTTCCACCAGAACTGGTAGTCAGGTCAGTCAGATTCCTCAAGTCTACAATGAGGAGTGGACGTGGATGTCTGATATCTGCCAGGTGTTGAGCAACTTTGAGGAGTCAACAAAGATGGTCAGCGGCGATGCCGCCATTATCAGCCTCACCATCCCGCTGCTTTGCCTGTTGAAAAACTCACTGCTCAGCATCAAGTCGGATGCTTTGCGCTTGTCACAAGAGACGGTGGAGGAAGATACGTCGCTTGATAGCCAGAGCACCCTCCGGTCTGTTTCTCAGCGCGTATCGGAGGAGGGGGATGAGGATGAGGAGGAAGAGGAGGAGAATGTCGGCGAGACAGTAGAGGGTACCAGTGCTCAGTCCTTAACTCTTGAGCGTGTATGGGCTGAAGAGGAGGACTTGGAGGAGGAGGAGGAGGAGGAGGAGGAGGAAATGGAGAGTCAGGTCAGTGAGGAGAGGGAATTCTTGCGTGTTGGGACTCTGGCGCACATGGCAGACTTCATGTTAGGCTGCCTATCCCGTGACCCTCGTGTTAGAAGAATTTTTTCCAACACCGATTACTGGGTGTTCACTCTCCTGGACCCACGGTACAAGCAGAACCTTTCCACTCTCATCCCTGCAGAGGAAAGGAGTATGAGAGTGAATAGGTATCAACAGGCCCTGGTGCACAAGCTGAAACAATTCTTCCCATTGACGCCGCTAGCGGCAGAGGGCATGGTTCTGTGGGCCAAGTAGCGGGGGAGAGGAGGCGAGCAGGCAGCTTGTCCAGCACTGGCAGGGGAACGCTCTCCAAGGCCTTTGCCACTTTTATGTCACCCCAGCAAGACACTGTCACCTGTCCCCAGTCTAGGCAGAGTAGGGGGGAGCTGTACAGAAAGATGGTGAGGGAGTACCTAGCTGACCATACCAACGTCCGTAGCGATCACTGTGCTCCATACAACTACTGGGTTTCAAAGCTGGACACGTGGCCTGAACTGGCGCTGTAAGCCTTGGAGGTGCTGGCCTGCCCTGCCGCTAGCGTGCTGTCAGAGCGGGTATTCAGTGCAGCTGGTGGCGTCATCACCGATAAGCGTACACGCCTGTCAACTGACAGCGCTGACAGGCTGACGCTTATTAAAATGAACAAAGCCTGGATTTCACCGGAATTCAAATCTCCTCCGGGGGAAAGCAGCTAAAGATTTAAATAACTTATGTATCCGATTCCTCTTCTCTACTTCTCTTCTCTACTCCTCCTCCTCCATATCGTCTTTGCCTAACGCTGACCCAAAAAACGCCATTTTTTAGAGGTCCAACTGGCACTCTTTTAGCACAATTTTTCAGGAGGGCCCCCTACAGGCCCTCTCTTCAAACAATTTTTCAGGAGGGCCCCCTACAGGCCCTCTATTCAAACAATTTTTCAAGAGGTCCACCTACAGGCCCTCTATTCAAACAATTTTTCCAGAGGTCCACCTACAGGCCCTCTCTTCAAACAATTTTTCAGGAGGGCCCCCTACAGGCCCTCTATTCAAACAATTTTTCCAGAGGTCCACCTACAGGCCCTCTCTTCAAACAATTTTTCAGGAGGGCCCCCTACAGGCCCTCTATTCAAACAATTTTTCCAGAGGTCCACCTACAGGCCCTCTGTCCAAACAATTTTAACGGAGGTCCACCTACAGGCCCTCTCTCCAAACAATTTTTCCGGAGGTCCACCTACAGGCCCTCTCTCCAAACAATTGTTCCGGAGGTCCACCTACAGGCCCTCTCTCCAAACAATTGTTCCGGAGGTCCACCTACAGGCCCTCTCTCCAAACAATTTTTCCGGAGGTCCACCTATAGGCCCTCTCTCCAAACAATTGACGTCTTTTTCCTATCTTTCTCTCTCTCCAAACTATTTTTCCGGATAGCTGCCATATACGGTATTAAACTGAGAAGAATACAGAGAACACATGCTACACTTGATCAAGTTCATAATTTACGACTGTACCGGTTGATGCAACAGTTTTAAAAAATCCATTCTGGCTGTTGTCACCACCACACACGCTAGCCCAGGGGGCACTCCTCTGGCTCTTCCAGCGAAACCTCCTTCCCCCCAGCCTGCCCCCCACCTACAGGCCCTCTCTCCAAACAATTGACGTCTTTTTCCTATCTTTCTCTCTCTCCAAACTATTTTTCCGGATAGCTGCCATATACGGTATTAAACTGAGAAGAATACAGAGAACACATGCTACACTTGATCAAGTTCATAATTTACGACTGTACCGGTTGATGCAACAGTTTTCAAAAATCCATTCTGGCTGTTGTCACCACCACACACGCTAGCCCAGGGGGCACTCCTCTGGCTCTTCCAGCGAAACCTCCTTCCCCCCAGCCTGCCCCCCACCTACAGGCCCTCTCTCCAAACAATTGACGTCTTTTTCCTATCTTTCTCTCTCTCCAAACTATTTTTCTGGATAGCTGCCATATACGGTATTAAACTGAGAAGAATACAGAGAACACATGCTACACTTGATCAAGTTCATAATTTACGACTGTACCGGTTGATGCAACAGTTTTCAAAAATCCATTCTGGCTGTTGTCACCACCACACACTCTAGCCCAGGGGGCACTCCTCTGGCTCTTCCAGCGAAACCTCCTTGCCCCAGCCTGCCCCCCCCACCTACAGGCCCACTCTACAAACAATTTAGCTGGATAGGGGACGTATCAGAAGTTGCACTCATGTTTGTTTTTGTTCTTCTTTTATCTGCCTCCTGACCTGTGATAGGCAGAGCATGGACACGTCCCCTTAGCTGCAGCGTTTTCCGTGTTTGAAAAATCCATTAAATATAGGGTCCGTATACGGTATTAAACTGAGAAGAATTGATACCATACGGGTTAAAGCAACAGTTTTCCCAAATCCAGTCCAGCTGTTGTCACCACCACACACGCTAGCCCAGGGGGCACTCCTCTGGCTCTTCCAGCGAAACCTCCTTCCCCCCCACCTACAGGCCCTCTCTCCAAACAAGTTTCCCAGGTAGGGGGACGTATTAGATAGTGTACTGATTTTGAATTGCCTCCTGCGATAGACGGGAATCAAACCCGGATCAACTGCTTGGGAAGTAGCTATGCTCACCACTATACCACCAGCAGGCACAGCAACTGATAAGAACAGATACTAAACTTGATTTCAGCTGCAGTGCCAGCATGAGCAGTGGTGTCACCTGCAGACGGTGATGGACCTTCGTTGCACCTAGTTGGGTGCTTCCCTAACATGTGATGGGTATTTGCCTCGCCTTTCTTGGTCTGGGTGAGCACAATTGCCATGAGGGTAACCACCAGGCTGTTGCCTGAGAATTTGGGGTAATGGTGGGATTAGGCAGCCTCAGAGGCATCCATGCATGCTGCCCCTGCTGTTTCCTGTCCATTTCCGTGGTGTTTCCATCATTTTCTGAGGTTTCCAGGTTTTCACCCAGCCTTCCCTAGGCAGAGCCTTGGTCCCCCGCAAAAATGCTCGAGTCTCCCATTGACTTCAATGGGGTTCGTTATTCGAAACGAGCACCCGAGCATCGGGAAAAGTTCGACTCGAATAACGAGCACCCGAGCATTTTAGTGCTCGCTCATCTCTAATCCTTATATCAAAGACATACCGGAGCCCGAGCATTGCGTCAAGGTATCAAGCAAATGTGCGGGATTTGCTCCCCCAGTTATAAATGCGCTACAGCATTGGGGTTTTTGAGCATGTTCTGCCATTTGAGACCACTTTTTTTTCCGTGAGTTTGTTTGTACGTTTATTCCTGGAGGCGTGGCAACTCCAGGTTGAATGTGCCTTGATTATACTAATGGGTAACATTCAGGTGCACCTGTGCAGCCTGGGTCACATGACGTCAGGGCAATGTGGGAAATACAGCCTCCGTCCCCCCTCCCATTGTATGTGTGATTTCACGCTGGAGGTAACTGGGAGCTGGTCGCTGTGTCTCGGACATCATGCACCTATCTGTCATTACCTATACCATAGTAGGGATATCGTTAGGTCCCGTGCCACTTGAGATACCTTGACGCGGTGCTCGGGCTCCGGTATGTCTTTGATATAAGGATATATTGGCGAAAGTCTCATTTTAACACCAGAGTGAGGGTTTAGCCTTATATTGTCAACTGCATTTTCTGCTGTAGTGCACCATTTTCCGTGAATTGTTTTTCTATGTAGATTGTCACATCCGTACATTTGTCTACCCTGTGTAGGATGTCTTTGTGGTACATGTGGTCCGCTGCAGGCATCCTCCATTGTATGCATTTTTTGCTGGGGGAT
>ONZH01026278.1:0-21715 GCA_900303285.1 Rhinella marina | reverse complement strand
CAGTCTGCCCATTCTCCTCTGACCTCTGGCATCAACAAGGCATTTCCGCCCACAGAACTGCCGCTCACTGGATGTTTTTTCTTTTTCGGACCATTCTCTGTAAACCCTAGAGATGGTTGTGCGTGAAAATCCCAGTAGATCAGCAGTTTCTGAAATACTCAGACCAGCCCTTCTGGCACCAACAACCATGCCACGTTCAAAGGCACTCAAATCACCTTTCTTCCCCATACTGATGCTCGGTTTGAACTGGAGGAGATTGTCTTGACCATGTCTACATGCCTAAATGCACTGAGTTGCCGCCATGTGATTGGCTGATTAGAAATTAAGTGTTAACGAGCAGTTGGACAGGTGTACCTAATAAAGTGGCCGGTGAGTGTACGTTTCCTAACAATATTTCTTCACAGTATGTCAGGAAGGGGTTAAAGGTGTACAAAAACATCAAACCACAGGTTATATACCTATTTAATATTATTATTATTAATAATAATAATAATAATAATAATAATAATAATAAAATAACTTTTTGAAAACAGAAAAATACAAAAAATAAATAAAATAAAAATTAAAGCGGATGCCGACGTGCCGCCATCATTTGCTGCAGCTTCAGGTGGTCCAGCTGGAGGCTGTGTAGGAGGCGGGTGGCAGCGTGGAGCTTCACGCTAAATCGCCGTATGGTGGCCTCCATCTCGAAGTCAGATGGTATGTCTGTAGGGGTGGAAACAGGAATATAATTAGTATGTAATATCAAGTTAAAGGAGTTGTCCCACAAAAAATATTCTAAACTTTCAAAGCAGCACCTGGATCTGAATACTAGTTGCATGTCATGAAATATTTTGTATATCTACTAGAACTGACTCAGTTATTCAGTGAAATATATTTTTAAATAATGAGCCATTTTTTTTTCTAAATTTTCTTTGAACTGCTCACTGAGAAGGCCGCACATGCTCAGTTTAAATCTTCAACTGCCTCCTGTCCTGAGCTGTGATAGGGAGAGATGGACATGAGTCCTGACATGCAGCAGAATAGACACTAGTCACACTACCCTTTAGTAACCAGCTTGTAGCAGTAATTGGGGCAGATCTCTGGATCTATGTGAGGTGCAGGGCTGTTTCTCGCTTTGTTAAAAAGAGATTGTAACACCCCAGTGATGGTCTGGACTTCATTTCACTCGACGACCCTCAATTATTCCACCTATCATTTTTTGTAGCCAGAGCCACCGCCTGGGGCCTATTCGTCTATCAAGGTAGGAACACCGTGACACATACCCCAGAGACACTGTAGGCCTAAAATACCCTTGGCACTCCTACACTGGGACAAGAGAGACATCTCCTTAGAGCATACCTCCCAAGTGTCCCTCTTTTGGAGGGACAGTCCCTCTTTCTGACCCAAGTCCCTCTGTCCCTCTTTTATCCTTAAATGTCCCTCTTTTTGACCTGGAGGATTAATGCATAAATGTACATTAATAACTTTACTAAATTGCTCCTTTCTAAAGTGTCTGTATGTTTCTACCTATAAATTAGACCAGAACTTCACTATTTGGTGCAATTTGGACCTTAAAATATCTATAATCTGATGATTTATGTGCTAATATTTATATGGACAATGAAGCGCAAGAAAAAAATTGCTGCAGGGGCTCCAGTAATTGTGCTTTGGGCGGAGTTAGAGGTGTGGCCTAGTATGAAAAAACTGCCGTGATGCGCACCGCACAAATTGTCCCTCTTTGCAATTTTCAAAAGTTGGGAGGTATGCCTTAGAGGGCCCTGGAGGGGAAGGGTCGCCCCGCTGCAAATGGCGTCTGAGCGCTGCATAATATGATTCACATTTTTGTTAAATATTTTTGGGGTAACACAAGTGTATACTTCTTTAACTAACTTGATTTTAAAATTATTGTGATATGTCGGCTTCACTAACCACTTGGAGAACATAATGTGTAAACAGTCTAGTTATCAATAACATGTTGGGTGGTATGATCCTAGTGCTTGAAAATATTACACTTCTGTGAATTAGGGGTTTGTACTTACGGGACACCCATACTGGGTTGTCTTCCCATGGGCCTGGGGAAAAATCGATATCCCCCCTGACGGTTGGAGCTATAAAAGATAAAACATAAAATTAGCTTGTATTTTGAAGACAGAAGGGCCACCCATTACACTTTTTATTTTACCTACCTTCTGCCTCTGGTAGCTGGGCTGGGGGTGTATGAGGGCCAGGTGGGGTCCTCTCAGGGTGGGGTTTAGGAGGGGCAGAGGAGCTCCTCTCTGGTGCAGCAGCTGTCAAAATTTAAATAATGGCATTACATTCAACTCAAATGAACAGTTGTAACTTCTGATGTTGATACATCTGAATAGTTTGGGGCTGTATCCCATTCCTAAACACTAGTGCTCTTATATCACTGCTGCTGCACTCCCACATAGCCTGGATTAAAAATAAATTAAATATGTTTACACTTTCTAGAAGGTCCTTCAGGGGCCGTCGGGGCACGTCCCTGCTGTCGACATCGCTGACGTTGCTCTGCAACATAAATCCATACACAATGGCATATGATGACCGTTTTAATACTAACAATGTATACTACTATGAAGATATTATAGGTGAGAGGAGGGCGATATGATGAGGATTGAAGGGAACATATCTGGGGTGCATATTTGATGAAGGGAGCATTTGTTGGGAGGGGTGGGGGGTTGAATGAATGAATAAAAGATGTCTGTGTGTCACATTCTGCAGGTACAAACATAACAAATATAAATACAGCACATACAATGCACTAGTATACCATAGCTCAGGTCCCAACCGTTCCGGATTCGGCAGGACAGTCAGGAGTTTAGCGGCTGTGTCCGGGAACGGGTGGCTATGTCCCGTGGTCAGCTGTCTTTGCATCCATAGGAAGCAGAGACAGGTGACGGTAAGCAGGGAGCAGTCCCTTCACCTTCCCCGACGTCCAATATAATGGCCCCCATACAGTATAATGTCTCCTTGTGGCTGCCCCCATACAGTATAATGTCTTCTCATTGTGGCCCAAAGTGTTTTTTTCTTCTAAATGGGTATTTATTGTGATAAATTTCTTAATATCGTTATCGTGGGAATATATTTTAAATCACCCACTCCAGACACATTAGCTGCAGCATGAGCACATCTTTGAGTCTGTGTGTAGGAGGAGGAAGCGCTAACTATGAAGGGGCATATAAGGGTACTTTCACACTAGTGCTAGAGATCCGGTGGGCTGTTATGGCCGGGAACAGCCCACCGGATCTGTCCGGATCCGGCATTTGCCTGACACAAAAGGGAGAACGGCCAGCACCATTAACAATAATGGGGACGGCGCTGATCCGACCGCTATCCGCAAGAACGCCGGGAATTGGCAGGACAAATACCGTGGAACAGCCTGCCAGATCAATGCCACATATGTGAATGTAGCCTAAGGCAAATTACTGGGAAGGGGCACATATCTGAGAATAAATTCACTTGTTTGGCTACACGACGACATGTGTCGCGCGACACATAGTGCACAACTACACTCGCGACAGTGTTCGCAACAATTTTTATAATGGAAGTCTATGGTGTTGACTGCGACATGCGACATGCTGCGACTGCGACACAACAGTCGCAGAAAAACCCATCCTGGATGGACTTTTCTGCAACTGTCGTGTCGCAGTCGCAGCATGTCGCATGTCGCAGTGAGACACCATAGACTTCCATTATAAAAATTGTCGTGCGACATTGGTGCGACACAATGTCGCGCGACAAATGTCATCGTGTAGCCCTAGCCTTTGAGTGGAGTTAGAGGAGTGGCCGAGCATGAAAGAAAATTGCTGCAGCGCACTACGGACTCCCACGTTGTCCTATACGGTTTTCTTTAATGGCACTGGTACATATACAATACAGACAGTAAACAAATTTTTTAACATGTTACTTATCAAATATTTTTGGTTACTCACCCTCTCGTATCTCATGCCGGATCTGCCTTAGCCGCTCTGGGCACTTCAATTTGAGGTCCGACCACTTCCTCTGGACCTGGCCCGGGGTCCGCTCACTCTGACAGTGATGGTGCAGGCCTTGTATCACCCGCTCCACTATTTAATTTTTTTCTTGGTGCGGGTGTTGATGGGTGCCACTGCCATCATAGTCCAGCTTGTCCATCTTCTGGACCATGTACTTTAGCTCTTGAGAGCTGAATGGACACGAACGCCTGCTTGCCGTTGCCATCTTGCCAAATTCGCTCTGACTCTGAAGTTCGTACGCCACGACCTATATAGACTTATATTCGTACGCAACAGTGTATAGATTAAAAGCGTATAAAGTTGCGTACCTTTTGACATGGCGCCCAAGAACCATTTCAGCAAAATCTGTCCTCCAAAAGCTATATGGCATTCCTTCTGAGCTCTCTTGTGTGCCCATACAGCAGTTTATGACCACATATGGGGTGTTTCTGTTAACAGAATCAGAGTAATAAATATTGATGTTTGGTTTGTGGTTAGCCCTTGCTGAGTGCAATTTTTATATTTCTCCTTCATTTTCCTTTAATTCCTGTGGAACACAACATTTCAGAAATCAATTTTGAATATGTGATAGAGGTGTAGTTTCTAATATGGGTTTATTTATATGTGGTTTCTATTATGTAAGCCCCTGAAAGTCACTTCAAAACTGAATTGGTCCTTAAAAAAGTCGGTATTGGAAATTGTCTTGAAAATTTGAAAAATTGATTTTATTCTAAACTTTACAACGTCCTAAGAAAATAAAATGACATTTAGAAATTGATGTAATCATAAAGTAGACATACGGTGAATGTTAATTAATAACAATTTTGTAAAGTATCACTGTATCATAAAAGCGGAGAATTTCAAATCTAGAAAAGAACTAGTTAAATTAAAGAAAAACATATTGACTGAAATTTACCACTAACATGAAGTATGATGTGTCTTAGAATAGGTTACATAAGTAAAAGTGTTGCAAAATTATTACCACATAAAGTCATACGTTAGATTTGCAAAATTAGGCAGGGCCATGAAGGTAAAAAATGGCAGGGTCTTGAATGTATTAATCACTGGGTTGTATATTATTAATTATGCTGAGAAACAATGTAAATTATGCTGAGAAGTAATAGATTAATGCATAGCATGTGGTTGTGTCTTTTCTTGGAATTTTATCAGGCAGTACATGTACAGTGTTGTGAACTGTTCTAGTATTCCAGAGAACAATTTCAATATACTGTAATCGTATGTTTTGACTCAGAATTAGCACTCAAGATGACAATTGGTCAGTGATCTTCTGCAATCAATCAAAGCAATTGTACTTTTGTTATAATGCTTTATTCTGAGGTAAGTGGTGTTTTATGCACAGATCCGTATTCCAACACTCTTTATTCAGCATTAGATAGCAACTTCAGGCACCAGTGATTTCAAGTATTGGTTCTCAGCGTGACAGGCTCTTGTACAGACACACTTTCTTGTCATATTAGAATCTCATTTACTATGTGTTTTGAGCATCTCTACTTTGTTACAGGGAAAGTATGTCTTGGGTTGAAGAAAATAAACCTGTACAGTTTTATTCACTTGCCCCAACCAAATGTACATGGAAATGGAACTGGGTGTGACACAGATTTATTTTTCTTACACAAAATGAAAACTTCTACAAGATAGAGACAGGACAAAGTGGTTTTGTTCAAGAGCCATTTCTCCACTTCTTCTGGTTTAGTAGTGCTTTGTGATGTTGAAATAAAAATTGAGCAAGAATTAGGAATATCCATTATTCTGGGATTATTTTTACAATTGTCCTGGTTCTCTTTAGGAACATCGGTCAGGTTATAGTACAATATCTTTATATGTGTGACTGAATCAAAAATTTATAGGGATGTGATCTAAGACCTCTACATGATAGGTCATCAGTATCTGATCGGTGGGGATCCGGCATCCGGGACAATGGCGATCAACTGTTTGAGAAGGCACTGTTGTTCCTGTAATCGCTGTGGTCTTCTCACTGCTCATCAAGCACAGCACTGTACATTGTATAGAGGTTGTTCTTGGTATAAAAGCTCAGCCCCATTCTATGAGGATGAGCTGTGCCCAGGCCATGTGACCGATGAACATGTCGTCACTCGGCATAGGGAGCTCTTCAAGCGCAGTTGCCTTCTTGAACAGCTGATCGGCGGGGGGCCTGGGTGTTGGCCCCCCACCGATCAGATACTGATGACCTATCCAGAAGTATCGGAAACCCTCTTTAAGACTGGCATTTCATACCCCAGCCTTAATCGGAAGTGTGCTGGAGTAAGATGCACCAAATATATTAAGAGACACAGACCTCTTAAAAATAAGCTTGGGGCATATTCTGGCAATGATAAATACCCCTTTACTCAGATTAAGGCAATTAGCATACAGTTACAGTCTCTCACAGAAGGCACAGACTTATTGGCTACACAAATAAATGTGGCAGAGAGCTTGGCAGTTACTGTTGCCAGAGTCCTAAAATATCTAGTGTATTGCTGAGTCCAGTGTATTAGGGGAGTAAGTTTTATGACAGTCACCCTATTGGCGCAACTTTTTCTGATCTGGATTACCCCTTTAAAGGTGAGCTAACACATTCTGTTTTTTTAATGGCATTTTAGAGGTAAAACGCCAGCTTCAGATGCTAGCTGAAAGCCTATGGTAAAGATGAAACTCAGAAAACAGCTATTGCTGTTTTGGTTGACCCTTTCAGGACTAGGCGATTTTCCATTTTTTCATTTTTGTTTTTTACTCCCAGCCTTCCCAAAGCCTTTACTTTTTAATTTTTCCATTCACATAACCGTATGAGAGCTTGTTTTTTGCGGGACAAGTTTTAATTTCTAATGGCACCATTTTTAGTGGGAAGCAGGAAAAAAATACAGTGATCCCTCAAGATACAATGGCCTCAGGATACAATATTTTCAGCGTACAATGGTCTTTTCTGGAACTTCGTAAGTTAAAACCATACTCAACATACAATGTCTCAGACTCAGATCCAAACAATCAAGGCCACTTCTCTGGTGAAATAACTGTATTAGTTGCTAGTTAGCAGCTATTCATGACAGTTATATATAAGGACTATTTTTATCTGTCTTAGTTATCTGCTTATTTTTCTTAAATCTTCATTTTCTCATATCTTGTATGACATTTTGGGGCTTCAGAACCAATTACTCAAGTTACAATGTTTTAAAAGAAACTAATTTGTTGTTTGCATCACCTTATTTTGACCCCCATAACTTTTTAGAAGTTATTAGAGATGAGCGAGCACTAAAATGCTCGGGTGCTCGTTATTCGAGACAAACTTTTCCCGATGCTCGGGTGCTCATTTCGAGTAACGAACCCCATTGAAGTCAATGGGAGACTCGAGCATTTTTTGCAGGGGACCAAGGCTCTGCCTAGGGAAGGCTGGGTGAAAACCTGGAAACCTCAGAAAATGATGGAAACACCACGGAAATGGACAGGAAACAGCAGGGGCAGCATGCATGGATGCCTCTGAGGCTGCCTAATCCCACCATTACCCCAAATTCTCAGGCAACAGCCTGGTGGTTACCTTCATGGCAATTGTGCTCACCCAGACCAAGAAAGGCGAGGCACATGCCCATCACATGTTAGGGAAGCACCCAACTAGGTGCAACAAAGGTCCATCACCGCCTGCAGGTGACACCACTGCTCATGCTGGCACTGCTGTGCTATCCCCCGCCCCACGACGCAGGCATAAGCCTGACACAGCATGGTGACAGCGTAGTGACACCAACAAGTGACCAAGTTAGATTGAGGTAGCAGTCAAATGTCTGTAGGTGAGCCTCCCAAAAATTTGTTTTGGAGTGTCCGAAGTTGACCCTCCTAAAAAATTGTTTAGGAGTTTCTGTAGTTGACCCTTCTGTAAAATATTTTTTTTGTTTTTCCTGTTATTAGTTTATGTACAACCCATGGCTGGCATGGTGGCAATATATAGGTTTGCTTCACAGACGGTCCACTGCACCATTACATTTGCCAATTACTTTTTCACAAACTGTTGTCTGGCAATGATAAAGGGGAAGGTAAATCCACTGCCGAAGAAAACTGTCATCCTCCTACAAGTCTCCACTTGTTCTCAATTGAAAAGGGGATGTTCTTGCCGTGGCCTTCCTTATAGTGGCCGCTTCTGCAGACGACAGAGGTGGTGTACCTACTGACAGCCTGACTGAACACGATGGCAGACGGGGAGACACTCCCTCATGTACAATTGTTTTGGAGTGTCTTCTGTTGACCCTCCTGTAAAATAGTTTTCTCATTTTTTTTGTTTTTCCTGTTATTAGTTTATGTACAACCCATGGCTGGCATGGTGGGAATATATAGGGAAGCACCCAACTAGGTGCAACGAAAGTCCATCACCCATGCCCATGCTGGCACTTCTCTCCTATCCCCAGCCACACGATGCATGCATAAGCCTGACACAGCATGGCGGTGACACCAACAAGTGACCAAGTTAGATGAGGTAGCAGGTGAGCCACCCAAAAATTTAGCCTGACACAGCATGGCGGTGACAACAGAGTGACCGAGTTAGACTGAGGTAGCAGGAGGTGAAGCACGGATGGTAATTCGAAGGTGGAGGAGGGGTTGGAGGAAGTGGCATGGTAATTCTGAGAAACCGTGAACGAGGTAGGCCCCGCAATCCTCCAAGTGGGCAGTACATGAGCGGCCCCAGGGTCAGACTCAGTCAGAGTGACCGAGCTACACGACGGTAGCAGGTAGAGCACATTAAAAATTTAGCGTGGCCCTGTATGGCTGCGACAAAACATTGACCGAGCTACACAACGGTAGCAGGTAGAGCACATTAAAAATTTAGCGTTGCCCTGTATGTGGATGTTGAGGGCTTGTGCATGTAGGTGGGCTGAACTTTTTTTCTGCTTGCGCTCCAACGTCTGCTGTAATGACAGCTGAACGTTGCGCATGGACACATTGGTGGACAGTGTGGAGGATCATGGAGGCGAAGGGGTGGTTTTACGGCGGTAGGCGCTCATGCCGGGGTCCTGGGCTGGGGGTTGACTCGCAGAGGCAGCGAGTGACACAGGGGAAGGAGCAGTGGTGGGACCCGCATGAGGGGAACGGACGGCCTTGGTTCCATAGTGTTTAGCACTCGTATACCTGCCCATGCTGGTGGTGGTTAGGCTGGTAGTGGTGGAACCCCCACTTAAAAATTTGGCATCAACTGGTACGGCTGTCAACATTGAGCTCAAACTAGTGGGGCATGTGTGGTATCGATTCTTCTCAGTTTAAAATCGTATACGTCCCCTATCTTGGGACCATATATTTCATGGATTTTTCGAACATGGAAAAGGAAAAAGAGCTTGCTCTGGCCAGGGGAGTGTCTTTTCTACTGCAGCTAAGGGGACGTGTCCATGCTCTGCCTATCACAGGTCAGGAGCCAATTAAAAGAGGAACAAAAAAAAATCAGTATAATATCTAATACGTCCCCTATCCGGGTAAATTGTTTGGAGAGAGGGCCTGTAGGTGGGGGGCAGGCTGGGAGGAAGGAGGTTGAGCTGGAAGACCCAGAGGAGTGCCCCCTTGGCTAGCGTGTGTGGTGGTGACAACAGCCGGATAGAGTTCGAATGACGACGCAGGACCCCAACTTAAAAATTTAGCATCAACCAGTACGGTTGTCAACTCTGAAATTTGTCAAGTGGGGCATGTGTTGTATGCATTCTTCTCAGTTTAATACCGTAAACGGCACCTATCTGGAAAAATAGTTTGGAGAGAGAGAAAGAGAGGAAAAAGACGTATTTTTAAAAGTATAGATCAGTTAAAGAGAAAGAAAGGATTTTATGAAATGGATTTGTATCACTGAGAGCAAAAGAACCTATTTTATTACGTGACATGCTGTATAGATCACTTGGAGATAAAAAGGGGAATGTGCAGACTTGGGCTGCTATAGTGCAAACCACTATAGTGGTGACAACAGAGTGAGCGAGTGACACTGCAGGAGCAGGCGAACCACATAAACATTTTTCGTGGCCCTGTATGGCGGCGGTGACAACAGAGTGACTGAGTTAGTATGCGGTAGCTGGTGAAGCACCCAAAAATTTAGCCTGACACAGCATGGCAGTTACACCACCAATTACTTTGTCCGATTGAGAATGCAGTGAAATGGCTTTTGTTGAGCCTCCAAAATTTTTTTTATTTTCGGAGTACATAAAGTCGACCCTCAGCCAAAAATTTTTTTTTTTTAAATGTCGGTACTTGCGCCTCCTGAAAAATTGTTTTGGACTGTTTGTTTGATGCTCCTGAAACATTGTTTTACAGTGTCTGTAGTTGACACTGCGTAAAAATTGTTTGGAGAGAGGGCCTGTAGGTGGCCCTCCGGAAAAATTGTTTAGAGAGAGGGCCTGTAGGTGGACCTCCGGAAAAATTGTTTGGAGAGAGGGCCTGTAGGTGGCCCTCCGGAAAAATTGTTTAGAGAGAGGGCCTGTAGGTGGACCTCCAGAAAAATTGTTTGGAGAGAGGGCCTGTAGGTGGCCCTCCGGAAAAATTGTTTAGAGAGAGGGCCTGTAGGTGGACCTCCGGAAAAATTGTTTGGAGAGAGGGCCTGTAGGTGGACCTCCGGAAAAATTGTTTAGAGAGAGGGCCTGTAGGTGGACCTCCGGAAAAATTGTTTGGAGAGAGGGCCTGTAGGTGGACCTCCGGAAAAATTGTTTGGAGAGAAGGCCTGTAGGTGGACCTTCAGAAAAATTATTTAGAGAGAGGGCCCGTAGGTGGACCTCCGGAAAAATTGTTTGAAGAGAGGGCCTGTAGGGGGCCCTCATGAAAAATTGTGGTAAAAGAGTGCCAGTTGGACCTCTAAAAAATGGCGTTTTTTTGGTCAGCTTTAGGAAAGACGACAAGGAGGAGGAGGAGGAGTAGGAGGAGTAGAGAAGAGGAATCGGATACATAAGTAATGTAAATCTTTAGCTGCTTTCCCCCGGAGGAGATTTAAATTCCGGTGAAATCCAGGCTTTGTTCATTTTAATAAGCGTCAGCCTGTCAGCGCTGTCAGTTGACAGGCGTGTACGCTTATCGGTGATGACGCCACCAGCTGCACTGAATACCCGCTCTGACAGCACGCTAGCGGCAGGGTAGGCCAGCAACTCCAATGCGTACAGCGCCAGTTCAGGCCACATGTCCAGCTTTGAAACCCAGTAGTTGTATGGAGCAGAGTGATCGGTCCGGATGTTGGTATGGTCAGCTAGGTACTCCCTCACCATCTTTCTGTACAGCTCCCCCCTACTCTGCCTAGACTGGGGACAGGTGACAGTGTCTTGCTGGGGTGACATAAAACTGGCAAAGGCCTTGGAGAGCGTTCCCCTGCCATTGCTGGACAAGCTGCCTGCTCGCCTCCTCTCCCCCGCTACTTGGCCCACAGAACCACGCCCTCTGCCGCTAGCGGCGTCAGTTGGGAAGGATTGTTTCAGCTTGTGCACCAGGGCCTGTTGATATTGATTCACTCTCATACTCCTTTCCTCTGCAGGGATGAGAGTGGAAAGGTTCTGCTTGTACCGTGGGTCCAGGAGAGTGAACACCCAGTAATTGGTGTTTGAAAAAATGCTTCTAACGCGAGGGTCACGGGATAGGCATCCCAACATGAAGTCTGCCATGTGCGCCAGAGTCCCAACACGCAAGAATTCCCTCTCCTCACTGGCCTGACTCTCCATTTCCTCCTCCTCCTCCAAGTCCTCCTCTTCAGCACATACACGCTCAAGAGTTAAAAAGGACTGAGCACTAGTACCCTCTTCTGTCTCGCCGACATTCTCCTCCTTTTCTTCCTCATCCTCATCCCCCTCCTCCGATACGCGCTGAGAAACAGACCGGAGGGTGCTCTGGCTATCAAGCCACCGTCTCTTTTGACAAGCGCAAAGCATCCGACTTCATGCTGAGCAGTGAGTTTTTCAACAGGCAAAGCAGCAGACCATCTGTGTTGACTCCTCAAAGTTGCTCAACACCTGGCAGATATCAAACATCCACGTCCACTCCTCATTGTAGACTTGAGGAATCTGAGTGACCTAACTACCAGTTCTGGTGGAAGTTGACATCTGGCAGTCTACAATGGCTCTGCGCTGCTGGTAAACTCTGGATAACATGTTTAATGTCGAATTCCATGTTGTGGACACGTCGCACAACAGTCGGTGAGCGGGCAGTTGTAGGCGGCGCTGCGCTGCCCTGAGAGTGGCAGCATCTGTGGTCGACTTGCGGAAATGCGCACAGATGCGGCGCACCTTGTTGAGCAAATCAGACAGATTGGGCACTGCTGCTGCGTCTAGAGCTGCCCACGGATGGTAATTCAGAGGAGGAGGTGGAGGAGGAGGTGTCGGAGGAGGAGGCATAGTACGTCTGAGATACCGTGACCGAGGTAGGCCCCGCAATCCTCGGTGTGGGCAGTACATGAGTGGCCCCAGGGTCAATCTCGGTCCCAGCCTCCACCAAGTTAACCCAATGTGCCGTCAGTGAGATATAGTGTCCCTGCCCGGCAGCACTTGTCCACGTGTCCGTGGTTAGGTGGACCTTCTCAGAAACAGCGTTGGTCAGGGCAAGGATGATGTTCTGTGACACGTGCTGGTGTAGGGCTGGGACGGCACATCGGGAAAAATAGTGGCGGCTGGGGACCGAATACCGAAGGGAAGCCACCGCCATGAGATTGCGAAAGGCCTCGGTCTCTACCAGCCTATAGGGCAGCATCTCCAGGCTCAGCAATTTGGAGATGTGGACGTTGAGGGCTTGGGCATGTGGGTGGGTGGAACTGTATTTCCTCTTGCGCTCCAGCGTCTGCTGTAAAGACAGCTAAACGCTGCGCTGGGACACATTGGTGGACGCTGTGGAGGATCGTGGAGGCGAAGGTGTGGTTTTCCGGGGGGAGGCGCTCGTGCCGGGGTCCTGGGCAGGGGGTTGACTAGCAGAGGCAGTGAGTGACAGAGGGGAAGGAGCAGTGGTGTGACCCGCAGGAGGTGAACGGCCTTGGATCCATTGAGTGGGGTGTTTAGCACTCATATGCCTGCGCATTCTGGTGGTGGTTTGGCTAGTAGTGGTGGCACCCCTGCTGATCCTGGTGTGGCACAGGTTGCACACCACAGTCCGTCGGTCATCCTCACTTTCTTTAAAGAACCTCCAGACTTGCGAACATCTAGGCCTCACTACGGGAGCTTTCACTACGTGAAACAGTTGCTGCTGATGCACCAGCTCTGGCCCTGCCTCTCTCTCTGGCCACACCACTGCCTCTTCCAACCTGTTCTGGTGCAGCACTCGCCTCCGCCTCAGAAGCACTGTCTTTACTCGGCTTATCAACCCAGCTTGGGTCAGTCACCTCGACATCCTCCGATTCCTCAGTCTGCTCCCCCCTCGGACTTTCTGCTCTGACAACAATTTCACCACTGTCTGACAACCGTGTCTCCTCATCATCCGACACCTCTTCCACTAAGTTAACATTGTCATCATCATCATCAACCACAGACTGCGACAGTTGGAAAACTTGGGCATCGGGAACGAGGTCAGCAGCAACGTGAGAAGTGGTTTGTGACTCTGGGAAGGGTCCAGAAAACAGTTCCTCAGAGTATGCCGGATCGCATTCCAAATTTTCCTGGGAGGGGGCAGACTGGGGGGAAGGAGGTTCAGGCGGAGGAGCCAGAGGAGTGCTCCCTAGGGTAACGTGGGTGGACTGCGTGGAAGACTGACTGGTGGTCAAATTACTTGAAGCATTGTCCACAATCCATGACATCAGCTGTTCGCACTGTGGTTTCAACAGTCCTCTACCAAGTGTCCCTGTAAGTTGAGACATGAAGCTAGGGAGTGTAGCTCTGCGGCGTTCCCCTGCTCCCTCATCAGCAGGTACTGTCTCACCCTGCCCAGGACCACGGCCTCTGCCCCCTGCAGTAATTGAATGCCCACGCCCACGCCCTCGTCCTCGACCCTTTGCCCTGGGGTTCAACATTTTCTGTATATAAGTGTATTATATAAAAAAAATAAATAAATAAATGGGCCTGCTGTACTGAAACCCACAAACTTGTTCAATCTGAACAAGAAAATATATAGGTGGATAAGTTAGAGCAAAATTACGCATGTTATTACGTACCGTGCAGTATGGAGCAATTACACTGAAACTATTAGATTAGGCAGACTTGGTCTGCTTAATTGCAACTTAGACAAATGTCGCACAGAGATTTTTGTAATGTAGCTGTATAAGTGAGAGCAAAAGACCTTTTTTACTGACGTGACGTACAGAATGGGTCACCTGGACAGAAAATACGGATTGTGGTTTGTATATAGGTGGATAAGTTAGAGCAAAATTACGTATGTTATTACGTACCGTGCAGTATGGAGCAATTACACTGAAACTATTAGATTAGGCAGACTTGGTCTGCTTAATTGCAACCCAGACAAATGTCGCACAGAGATTTTTGTAATGTAGCTGTATAAGTGAGATATATATTTTTTTTTAACGTGACGTGCAGAAACTATCAGAGAGCAAACTCAGCCCCTGCTGACGGTAGCTATTTTGACTGCAACCCAGACAAATATCTCACTGAGATTTTTGTAATGTAGCTGTATCAGTGAAAGCAAAAGACCTTTTTTACTGACGTGACGTACAGAATGGGTCACCTGGACAGAAAATACGGATTTTAGTGAGTGGACAGCTGAACTGTGACACACAGAATGGTTCCACGCAGCTGTGTGAAATGGATTCGTATCACTGAGATAAAACAACAAAACAACTATTTTTTTTATATATTTTTTTAATATTTTTTTTTTTAGTTTTGTTTTTTTTGGAACGTGACGTGCAGAAACTATCGTAGACCTAACTCACACCCTGCTGACGGTGGCTATTTTGACTGCGACCCAGACAAATGTCGCACAGAGATTTTTGTGATCAAGCTAGATACGTGAGAGCAAAAGACCTTGTTGGATTAAGTGACGTACAGAAAGTGTCACCTGGACAGAAAATACGGATTGTAGTGAGTGGACAACTGAACTGTGACACACAGAATGGTTCCACGCAGCTGTGTGAAATGGATTCGTATCACTGAGATAAAACAACAAAAAAACTATTTTTTTTATATTTTTTTTTAATATTTTTTTTTTAGTTTTGTTTTTTTGGAACGTGACGTGCAGAAACTATCGTAGACCTAACTCACACCCTGCTGACGGTGACTATTTTGACTGCGACCCAGACAAATGTCGCACAGAGATTTTTGTGATCAAGCTATATACGTGAGAGCAAAAGACCTTGTTGGATTAAGTGACGTACAGAAAGTGTCACCTGGACAGAAAATACGAATTGTAGTGAGTGGACAGCTGAACCGTGACACACAGAATGGTTCCACACTGCTGTATGAAATGGATTCGTATCACTGAGATAAAACAACAAAGAAACTATTTTTTTTATATTTTTTTTTATATTTTTTTTTTTAGTTTTGTTTTTTGGAACGTGACGTGCAGAAACTATCGTAGACCTAACTCACACCCTGCTGACGGTGGCTATTTTGACTGCGACCCAGACAAATGTCGCACAGAGATTTTTGTGATTAAGCTATATAAGTGAGAGCAAAAGACCTTGTTGGATTAAGTGACGTACAGAAAGTGTCACCTGGACAAAAAATATGTATTGTAGTGAGTGGACAGCTGAACTGTGACACACAGAATGGTTCTACGCAGCTATGTGAAATGGATTCGTATCACTGAGATAAAACAACAAAAAAACATTTTTTTTTATATATTTTTTTTTTATATTTTTTTTTTATTTTTGTTTTTTTTGGAAAGTGACGTGCAGAAACTATCGTAGACCTAACTCACACCCTGCTGACAGTGGCTATTTTGACTGCGACCCAGACAAATGTCGCACAGAGATTTTTGTGATCAAGCTATATACGTGAGAGCAAAAGACCTTGTTGGATTAAGTGACGTACAGAAAGTGTCACCTGGACAGAAAATACGAATTGTAGTGAGTGGACAGCTGAACTGTGACACACAGAATGGTTCCACACTGCTGTATGAAATGGATTCGTATCACTGAGATAAAACAACAAAGAAACTATTTTTTTTATATTTTTTTTTATATTTTTTTTTTTTAGTTTTGTTTTTTGGAACGTGACGTGCAGAAACTATCGTAGACCTAACTCACACCCTGCTGACGGTGGCTATTTTGACTGCGACCCAGACAAATGTCGCACAGAGATTTTTGTGATTAAGCTATATAAGTGAGAGCAAAAGACCTTGTTGCATTAAGTGACGTACAGAAAGTGTCACCTGGACAGAAAATACGAATTGTAGTGAGTGGACAGCTGAACTGTGACACACAGAATGGTTCCACACTGCTGTATGAAATGTATTTGTATCACTGAGATATAACAATAAAAAAAAGGGTTATATATGGCGATAGCTGCACTACTAGTGCCAGCCAGCCAGCCAAGCCAGGAGACAAAAAAAATGTCTTGTAGCCCTTAGAAGGGCTGTTGGGTTCTTTTAAGATCACTCCTGCCTAACAAAGAACTAAATGCAGGCCCTAACACTCTCCCTGAAAGGCAGCAGCTCTATCCCTAACGACATCCAGACAGCATCTGAGCCGAGCACCGCGGGCAGTCACTAGTATATTCCAGGGTCACCTGATCAGGCCAGCCAACCCCTGCTATCGACATATAAGGGCCCCACGTGATGCTGGGTGTACCGCAGAGTCTCCTGGCTTGTGATTGGCTGAGTTTATAGGCGTTTTTAAACTTCTCCACAACAGTATCACGGACATGCCTGGTGTGTTCCTTGGTCTTCATGATGCAGAACCCTGAGACTATCACAGAGCAGGAGCATTTATATGGAGACTTGATTACACACAGTTGGATTCTATTTATCTTCATCAGTCATTTAGGACAACATTGGATCATTCAGAAATCCTCAAGGAACTTCTGGAGTGAGTTTTCTGAAATGAAAGTAAATTGGCCGAATAATTTTGCACTCCCCACTTTTCAGTTTTATTATTACAAAAAAAGTTTAAATGATCCAATAAATTTCGTTCCACTTCCACTTCCATGTGGCAAAAGGTTGAAAAGTTCCAGGGGGCTGAATACTTTCGCAAGGTACTGTATATATAAGGTTTACCTAGGTGCACTGCACTTTTCTCATTTTTTCCATCTGTCCCATACCACCTTGACTATTTATTTAAGCCAGAACTTGTGTCCGTTTCCCCAACCAACAGTACACAAACTTCCCATTCTGCTGATCTACCCATTTCTTTGCCTATTTCTACCCTGTCTGCCTCTGTTGTGTTGCTATAACAATTGTCTTGCATGATGCCCCCAAAATACTGAACTTCATAAAAAGTGTGATAATTATAATTATCCCCCCAAAATGGTGTTCCATATTACTCCCTAGATCGTTATAGTAACCCACAAAGTTACCCTTCATTCACATGTCAATGTTTTGGTCCGTTATTTCCATCAGTGATTATGAGCCAAAACCAGGATTAGATCCTCCACATACATAAGGTATATGGGAAACATCTGCTCCTGTTCTGTGTTTAGAGATGTACCTGGTTTTGGAAATCACTGAAAGAACACTGACTGTGTGAATGAGGCATAATGATGATTTTGTAAGTGCACTACAAAGTAATAATGCCCTTTTTGTGCCCCCACATGAAAATAATGCCTCCTAAAAAGAAAGATTGCCCAAGTGTGGCCTTAAAACACTTTATTCTCTGAATTCCCCCTTAACCACCTAACAGTTTTGCCCGAGTCCAGCTCAGGCAGTGTGAAAAGTCGCTAACTGGAGGGGGGTGGGCTCCTCAATGGTAGCAGCTAGAAATGTGCAACTGGTCTTGTATGAAAGCTAACAGTCCGAAATGACAGCTAAAGTCTAAGCAATGGGGGAGAAATTACTGTTAGAAATCAATGATATCTTCTTCTGTCCTGAACATATTGCTGTCATTCATGTATTGTCTGAAAGCTTGGAATGCTTGGAATGTCTGCTTTTAAACAAGTTGCGTGTTTCTAGCTGCTACCATTCAGGAGGTAGCAGCATCTAAATCAGCCCTCTCCCCTCCAGTTAGCTACTTTTCCACTGCTGGAGCTCCACTCTGGCAAAACAGTTAGGGGGTTAAATAGTAATAAGGCCTCTTAGTGTACACTTATACTTATACTGTACACGTACATTAATAATACTCTTAAAGGTTTCTCTCATCTAGACATTTATGGCATACTGATAGGAGCAGGTCCTCTGGGACCTGCGCCTATCTCAAAAGGGCATATGTGCAGTGTCCTCTCCATTCACTTATGGGACTTCGAAAAGTAGACAAGCAAGTCCCATAGTAGTGAATGGAGCATTCCGCTCACGCACGGTATGCTCTTCTTTCATGGTGGAGTCGCATTCTTAAGACAGGAGTGGATCCCAGAGGTGGGACTCACACCTATCAGACATTTGTAGCATATCCTATCAATATGTCATAAATGTCTAGGTGGGAATACCCCTGTAAGTGCCCCCTTAAAAAGTTAGAATGGAATGGAAAACTCCATTCTATCTAAGTACAGCTCTGCCGTGTTTTCTGCCACCTGCTGGCAAACCAGGCACATTACATGTCATAAACAGTTACATAACAATACTGAATGCACATTTTTGAAGAACCTGGAGAGAAATGCCTAAGATGACATTAAGGTACAGAAGTGGTAACACCACTCTGGGGTTTTACACTTCTCCTGATGTACTGTAGGTTGCAGGCCTAAAGCTTCCTGCAGCCTATTAGAGTTTAACTGTATGTCCTGTGGACACCGATATTGCTGAGTGTGGTGCTCACCTGGGAGTCATAAATTCCTTCCTTATAAGGCCCCACAATGTGTATGGGCTGAGGGCCATCTCCACCCCCCACACCCACCCACCAGCGTCTTGCTCTTCTGATCAAAAATCTGGGAATTATAATTTCTTGAATTTGATTTCTTGTTAAAAGCAATGCTGCTATAAGGGAAGCACGGGAAGCAGCTGCTTTGGGGCCCCTAAATGATTTTGTCAGGGCAGGTTCCCAGGAGCACACCTTAAGAGGAGGCAATGTCCTAACAGTGAAAGGGTGTTTGCAGGACCTTCGAGAGGACAAACACAACAGGACCTGACGCTCCCAGTGTGGTGACCTCATATGAGCATGCTGGGAGCCTCAGGTCACGAAGAGGATGTGCACATCTGACAGCCTGTGGGAGCATCGCTCACCGAGAAACAAGTGCAGGCCCTAAGCAGAGGCCCCTCTCATCAGCCATGGTTGTTCTACAGAGTTGCACACAGGCTGCATCATCACTAGAGATGAGCGAATTTTTCAAAAATTCGATTCGGCTGGTTCACCGAATTTTCCGAAAAGATTTGCTTCGATCCGAATAAATTTGTTGCGAATCACGTAAAAAAACGGCTACATCTGGGCTGCAGAGAGCCTGGATAGTGGTGTAGAACACTGTGCCTTTCAGTAAAACGCATAGGGAGTAGTGTTGAGCCAGCACCTCTGTGCTCATATGCTCGGGTGCTCTGGTCAAGCACTCGAGCATAATGTTAGTCAATGGGAATAAACCAGGCACCCCTCGCTCGGAAGAGGGGAGGGTGTCTGGTTAATAGAAAAAGGTCAGAATCGCGACTTCTCCTCTTTCACTCATTTCGTTCGTAAAAGTATGCTAATTAACTGAATTTGTACGCATTAGCGCACAATACGTACACATTAGCGTCCAAATGAGTACGCATTAGCATACAAATTTATACGCATTAGCATACAAATTTGTATGCATTAGCATACAATGCGTAGCATTAGCGTACAAATCAACATTACAGTGAATGCCAGCATTGCACTCGAGTACACTCGGCGTTCGGCCGAACACCGAGTGGAGCCAAGCGTAGGAATGCTCGGCCGAACAGCGATTTCGGCTGAGCATGCTCGCTCAACACTAAGGGAGTCTACTGTGGTAGTGCAAGAATACTGTGAGCCAGTGTGACACGCACATAACAGGCTTCGCTCTTAGAATCGCTGCACACTTTTATGTATCTAGGCAGTTAAAGGGGTTGTCCGAGTTATTTTTTTGTTCTTTATATGTTACTAACTTGTCAGGTATAACAACTTTCCCATATACTTTGTGTTTCTAAAGCTGCTGGTTTCTCAGAGTTGACTGAGGGTCACATGACCTGTGATGTCACCTTATCTCCCTGGTCTATGATGTTTCGTGTACAAGCCTCAGAGTTCAGATAAGAGTCTGTACACGAGATGTCACTGGCCACGCCCCCTTTCTTTGCCGGGCTCCTGCTATCTGCTCTCCCTGATTCCTTCAGATAAAACATTAACCCCTTCAGCCAGAACACACTGAGGGCTCAAGGCTTTACAACAAATAGTAGCTGCAGCAGTGAGAGGAGACAAATGCTGGGCAAGGAGCTATAGAGGAATTGTACAAGAACAGGTAGGGAGAATTTCCTGTGTGTATCAGCAGTGTCATTGTACAACTGGGACTTGCAGTCCTACACAAACAACATGCTGCTGAGTATCCCAGCAGGCAGACATGTACTCACAGCACTTATATTCACTGCCTTTGCAGAGAAGGGGGGAGGGGCAGAGATTGTTATTACTGCATGTAAACAAAGGCCAGAAGAGAACCAGGGAAATGAGGAAATATAGATTTTTTTTTGCCTAAAACTTGCTGAACTTAGTTATATATTGCTACCCATCAGATTTACAGTGCTATATTTTTTTCCATAACTTGGACAACCCCTTTAAGGGGCCAAAACTCACCAAACAGCTCAAGTCTGAACTCAGCCTTACAGGTCAATGTTAGCGCCAGCTATAAAGAATCGTGCAGACGCCCAAGATCCTACTAGAGTGCCAAACGCGCACGCCTTGTACACCAATTCACTGATTCCACATACATTTCGACAGAACCTGTTCTATTACACGCTTGTACAAGCAGCATCAACAGACTATAGAGTGGCACGACGACAGTGTGGCCAGGTGGCAGCAGCATGAGTAGGCCACAGAGTGGCAGAATGACAGACCCTGGAAGTGGCAGCAGCAGTGGAAGTAGTAGTACAATTTGGAGGCCACAGAGTGGCACAATTACCTAATTTTGACGTAGCGGCAGCTAGGAGACGTCATGTGCAGTTGGCGGCGGCAGCAGCATCAGGATCTGCTGTAGCATATGTTCTTATCAGCAGCTGCAAGAGGCAGCAGCAGTACTAGGCCAACGAGTGGCACCGTAAGTGCAGCTGTAAGAGGCAGCAGCAGTCGAAGAAATTTCAAGGACACAGAGTGGCACCGTAACAGCAGCTGCAAGAGGCAGCAGCAGTCAAAGAAATTTCAAGGCCACAGAGTGGCACAGTAACAGCAGCTGCAAGAGGCTGCAGCAGTCGGACAAATTTACTAGGCCAACGAGTTGCACTGTAACAGCAGCTGCAAGAGGCAGCAGCAGTCGAAGAAATTTCAATGCCACATAGTGGCACCGTAACAGCAGCTGCAAGAGGCAGCAGCAGTTGAATACATGTACTAGGCCAACGAGTGGCATCGTAACAGCAGCTTCAAAAGTCAGCAGTCGAAGAAATTTCAAGGCCACAGAGTGGCACTGTAACAGCAGCTACAAGAGGCCACAGCAGTCAAAGAAAGTCTGCAAGAGGCAGCAGCAGACTAATACATTTCAAGGCCACAGAGTGGGAGAGGCAGCAGGAGTCTTACTAATTTTAATGACACAGAATGGCACAGTGACATACCCTGGGAGAGGCAGCAGCAGTCATAAAAATTTAAATGC